>CANNZV010002262.1:0-16878 GCA_947561585.1 Caprella mutica
ATTAGTTTTGACTGATAGGAATTTACAAAATCGCTTCATGTTACACGGATGAGTGATAGCAATTGTTGTGTAGACAATTAACCTTTTTGTTCATTGGAGTCAGTCAATATTTGTATGATTTGACACTTTCTTCCTTGTATGAAATTATTATCGCTGCTATGTCTTTATCCTAAAAAGGTACATATTGGACCACTATAATATCATGTATCTGGTTGCAAATCGTTCACCTTATTTTACCTCACTTCACTCATGCAGTCTATCAGTTTACTGTACTAGAGGTCAGGGGTTCGATTCCCAATGAGGCAATTGCTTTCTTTATTTTTTAGACATAGTGTTTCATGATAGACATACTCTCAACATTTTCTCCCTTTTTGTCTCTAATTCCTATAGTATGATTATTTTACTAGTAAGATATTTTATAAATTTCCTGCTGATATTTGTTCAAAATGTTAACCTGTGTTTTAAATCATCAATATTCTCTAACTTACATTATTATCTTTTAATTACCACGAGCTATAATCTTAAGTTTGATAGCTTTGTGTACTGTTTGTAATAATTAAATAATTAATCAATTGAAATAATTATTATAATCATATCTGAATTTGTACATGGATTCACAATTTTTCTCACTCTCTTCAATCCTCCCCCATGGTCAGTGGGTAACATATCCTCTCAGGTAATCGAAGCAAGCAATAGGAGTTCCTCTATCAGTTGCGTGACGTGATATCTCTCATCCCCAATGACATTTATTGGTGTGATGGTTGATAGTGTAACTGTTTGAATTGAATTACTTCCAATCGGTAACTTTTATCCCAGCATTTGTAGTGAAATATTCTCTGCCATACATGTACTTTTCAACCAGTTTCTCGCTTTATAATAATTGAAAATAACATATTATAATAATAAGCATCAGTTGAAACTATTTCTCTAGTGATTGTTCCATATTTGAATCATCTTCCTAAGAAGATATATTAACTTCATGAATTTTATCATAAACCAAATTGATCTTTTGAAATTTTTGATTGTCTTTTGTTGAGACCTATTTTTCGAATACTGTAAGTGTCCAATTCCTATATCGTATAGCTGATAGTATATTACTTTACTGAAATTGAAGATGCCAGAATGGTAAGATAAGTAAAGCAAAATACTTTGCAATGCCATTTTTATTCAATATTTTATACAGGCTGTAACATCAGTTTTGTTAAATCTTACACAAACACAACTTTAATTATGAATTTAATATATTTTTTATTTAAAATGTTTAAACATTGCTAATACCAGCTGACCATAGACCCCATCATACTGTTTTCACTGCGCTTCTCAAGACAGATTATTTGCAATGTTAATAATTGCGTGATTTAATGTCAGTTCAAACAAGGAGATGAACTTCTGATGTAAATATTGGTCCATAGTGGACTTTCCAAAAATATAAGAAACACATTAAATATTATGACATCTATTTTACCTATTTCTTCCACGGTTACTTACATATTTTACTGGACACTAATGTCTCTTCAATTTCTCAGATAATTATTATACAGTTTGATACTCGTCACTCTTTATAAATAACAAAAAACTGTATGAATATCTTGTTGAAAATCATCATCAAACGAAAATAAACCCTAAAATGACAGAGGTAAGTCAAACAAGGAGTTAAAGATGTAAAGATTGGTCCATAGAGGACTCTCCAAGAATATAACGTACATGTAGTTACTTCTCTGTTTGATGAGTTACTAATTTTAGTTGCCTTTAATTTACGAAATACATAATTTATCATATCAATTACCAAATAATTGGAATATTATACAATTTGAATACTCCTCACTATTTAACATATAACAATAATTAACTGTATAAATTAAAATTAACTACATGAATAACAATTAACTTGTTCTGAACCATATCTATCTCATCTGTATCAATAAAACCAGACAAAAAATGTTAATTTTCGATGGGTAACTAACGGGCAATGTTCGATATTTTCTTCAAATTTCTGGGTGAATAGTAATATCATGCAGATTCTAGAAGTAGTGTTTTCGCAATACTAATTTGTTTAATCGACCAATTAGTGACCCTATTACGGTTCAAGCTATAAAATTCTAGCACAGCATACATTTGGAATGTATGTTGCACAGTCACCAAATGACGATAGATGCCATTAAATTGGTTGAAATACTCTCATGTTACAGAATTAGAGGTATTCAATAAATTACGCTATTTAATTTAGTGTTAGTTTTCCATCAGAGAAGTAAATTGACTTCTGTTCAAACACATTTTTCGAGTACTGAGTACTGTTAGTGTACGAGAAGAGAAACGTTACCCTTAAGGTATATTACTATATATACTATAAGCCTCACTGACATTTAAACAAGAATAATAAAAGATAACGTCACATAATAGTTTATTGTCCCACAATGATTTACTTTTCACTGTGACTTATCTTACGTGACCTTATTTTACTGTAGCCAATTTCAGCTACTGAATTATATCTGTAGATGTTATTAGAGGAAATTAAAGAGACTATTTTATGCGTGAGTAAAAAAAAACATTAACTAGAACTACAAACTTGTTTTATGCCCTCTTCCTTCTTCAATTATAATTTAATAACAATTTGAAATTTTGATATAAATGACACAAAATTCCCTGTATTGTTTATTTCACACAATTATGTAATCAGTGTACACTTTTTCAGTTTTGTATTTTTTAGACAAACACAATTTCAACATAAGTTTTCATTGTTATTAATATTTATTTCTATAACATTGCAGATAGTTAATATCAACCTGACCATATGTCCCATTGTAATGCGAATTCACTACGTTTCTCAAGACAGATTATTTGCAATGTTAATAATTGCGTGATTTAATGTCAGTTCAAACAAGGAGATGAACTTCTGATGTAAAGATTGGTCCATAGAGGACTCTCCAAAGATATGAAAATACCACAGTTCTTATTTGAAAGACATTTTCCTATTTCTTCTCGAGTTACTTACATATTTTACCTGACACTAATTTGCAAAATATGTCTTATGTCTCTTAAATTACTCAGATAAATATTATACAGTTTGATACTCGTCACTCTTTATAAATAACAATAAACTTTATGAATATCTTGATTAAAATCATCATTCATAATAAACTAAACGAAAATAAACACCGCTTACAAATTAGTTACTGATAGCGTTATGAGAGATCAATTCTTTACTCTTTTTATTTCGTGTCAGTGAAAATACATAAACTGTTAATAATGTGATTCGTATTGAAAATGTTTTTTAATGTCAATGTTAATACAGTTTGAGAAAACTTTATTTCTGTTGATTTTCAACTCGTAACTAATTTCGTTATGAAAATTTACTACTGATAGGTGAAGCATAATTATTTTTCCATAGTGCAAAGTTTTTAAAAGTAATTGTAACATATTCATAATTTCTATGAAATCTTGCATCTCAATTTATCAGTATTCAATTGTTTGCTAAGGATTATTTGGTAACAATTATTTCCTTAGTTACAAACTCAAGAATATACATTTACCATGTTTTTCAACGGCTTTCAAAATGTCGAACTCGAATACTGAAATTATACTTAGTCTTTTTTTGCCCCAGTGTATATGTAGGTAAAATTATTTTTTCAATTTGAAAAGGAGCTTATGCTTCTTATGCATATATAACTAAATAAATAAGTTAGACGCCTTGAAAGTCTTAACTTTAATTAAATAATATGTGACATTTAGAATTGTAATAGGTAACATCGTGATTTGTTGTAAAATCAATCCTAATTCATAAAATTGATGATACTTGTCTAGGCCGGAATGAAACATTTCTTGAGCTGAAGTTATTTTATTGAACCAGTCCTATTGATGACGTAAAACTGTAAATATGAACACATGTAAATAAACAACACTCTAAATAAGTAGAAATATGGCAATCATAGACAAAAAAAAAACGTACCACAGTGACGGATTTGAGAGGCTGATTGGAAAGGCAATAATAGGGGCTTAGTGAATATTGATAAAATAATGGAATCTAGAATAAAGTAAAGAATTATAAAGTGAAGTAAATATAGTTTAATTCTTTTGTAACACTGGAAATCATAAATAAATAGAAAAATTAGCACCGAAAGAATTCAGGCAGAGCTGTTTTGGTGATGCGTGTGATCCAGACTGTAGTAGGAATAAATGTGTGAACCACAGAGTTACACACAGATATAGTAGTGGTATCAGAAAATAAACAAGTTGATAAATTATAGAAAAAAGTAATGCTGGTCGGCCAGCACAGTACTTCCATTCATCTGATCTTCATAAATTTTTGATTAACAATAATTTACTCAATTTTCATTACATCAATGGTTATAAAAATTGACATTTCTACGATAAACCATTAAATGTAGCTATCGTACATTACAAGTACTAAATTCCTTTCATGAATAACATTTTTGTGAAGTTACGACAGTGTTCTCTCGAATAAGCGGTATTTAGAGAAAATATTAAAACGGTTATGTTTCGTCAAAAATTATGTCTAATTTATAAAAAAATAGCTTATTTATTACATCCAGATTCGTCAATCTGTTTGTTTATTACAGTCAGTCAATGTGATCCAATATTCTAGGTCACATTTAACTATCATTTTATAGTTTCCACCATTTATGATTTATATAACATTGCGAATTTTGATTATCAAGCTGACTGTAGGCCTACCGTCTCACTGTTTTCACTGTGTTTCTCAAGACAGATTATCTGAAATGTTAATAATTGCGTGATTTAATGTCAGTTCAAACAAGGAGATGAACAAGGAGATCAAATTCTGATGTAAAGATTGGTCCATAGAGAACTCTCCAAAAATATAAAAAACTGTAAATTCGATTTGAAACATATTTTGCCTATCTCTTCCCGGGTTATTTACATATTTTTCCTGACACTAATTTACAAAATATGTCTTCTGTCTCTTAATTTCTCAGATAAATATTATATAGTTTGATACTCGTCACTCTTCATAAATGAACTGTATGAAAATCTTGTTGAAAAACATCATTCGTTATAAACCCAACGAAAATATACACCGCTAACAAATTAGTTAGTGATAGTGTTATGGGAGATCAATTCTTCATTCTTGGTATATCGTGTCTGTGAAAATACATAAGCCACTGTTAATGTGATTCGTGTTTCATTTATTTAAGTAATTCATCTTTCATTTTAGTTTTTATCTAAGATATTGGTCATTATAAGCTAAATAATATTTATAATATAACACAGCGTGACACAAAAAAAAGAGGGATGAAAGTAAACGGTAATAACACAAAAAGTAGTACACTTAGAAAGATGAAATAAAAACCACAAGATAAAGTATATCTTCAAGATTTATTTAAATCATAACAAAATACCCTCGCAGCTTCTCAATATGCAAATTTATATGTTTCGATATCGTAGCACCGAGGATATCATGATTCCTTGATGAAATAACTTCTTGGATATTTGACAGTATTCTTTATATTTTCAAAAGTATTTGGCTTTGTGATTGGCTAATGTAAATCCATACGTTGAGGGATGATGTGGGTTCCAAATCAATTTTAAGCCAATTTTAAGTTCGCAATGAGTTGTGAGCTGTTGTTCCGTCATGTTGAAACCAACGTTCAGAGTATATGCCGCCAGTCAACATGATGTCTAACATATCAATATACGTAGAAGGTTTTACTGTTTACTGTGCTTGAATGTCTGTCATGCATGAACTTGAAAAAATATGAGCCATAAACTTGGTTAGAACTAAGGCCGCACCAGACGGTTAACTAGTCCTTTGACAAAATTGCAATCTTCTTTATCATTATTTGAAAACTGTACGTTTCATTCAAATGAAGATCATTCTTTAAGGTTGGCAAATGTTTTCTCTATTTATGCCCCGTTCTGCTTCCATCTTTTCTTCACTTTGTGACGATTCTTGAATCCCTGAAATAGTTGTGGCAATATTTTCTTCAGTTTATTGGTTTTATAAATTATAGTTTAATTCTCGGTATAAATGCAAAATGAAACTAACTATGATATCAAATAAATCTTGAAGTTATACTTTATCTTGTGGTCTTTATTTCATTTTTCTAAGTGTACTACTTTTTGAGTTATAAGCGTTTATTTTCATCCCTCTTTTTTTGTGTCACGCTGTATATTTTTAAATCTTATGATAGCAAATGTAGAACAGTCCTATAATTCAGAACTTATCCTACCTAGATTTGTGTGTTTTTTCGCAAATCAATTATTGTGCTATATATGTGATGCAAGTGTATTTATAAATCTTTTGGTGCTAGGAAAAATACCACTGGGAAAATAGCCACTGGGAAGATTGCCACCGGGAAAACTGCCACTGGGAAAACTGCCACTGTAGAAAAACTGCCACTGTGGGAAGATTGCCACCCGGAAAATTGCCACTGAGGAAAAAAACCCACTGTGGTAAGATTGCCACCCAAAAAATTGTCACTGTACATATCTAAATTTATACTGAATTTCTTTTTTGTAAATAAAAAAATCATAGGTACTGAATGCAATGTTCATCAGAATTTATTCAGATAGAGAAGAAGATCTGTAAGATGCAAAAGGAAGAAGTAGTCACTTATTTTATACATACAAAACGGCTTAGCCCTATGACCAATGGGTTAATAGTTATTCAACTTTTCTTAAATAAATTACTTGCCTAGCAAACAGGGCATTAATCCCGCACCATTCAGGGCATTATCCCGCACCACTCCTGTCAATATCCTGCTTTGCAGGTTAATGGCCTGCACCCTATTAACTTGAAAACTAATAGATCAATCCAAATTTGGATTACACCATCATAAAGAGCAGCTTCAAACAATGTTGAAAGTACGCTAGTACAACACTTGGAAATAGCGTCATGTGTTTGAACAAGTAACACCTATGAAAGTTAAGAGGCTCAATTTTGAGCCACCTGAAAATATAATATTGAGCTATTTCAATATTGAGCCATCTGAAAATATAAATCTTGCATAATTTACTATTACAAGAAAGTTATCACTTAAAATATACTTTAAATGTTGCATTAACATCAGAAAATAATTTAAGCTCATTTCTGTGAAGTCAGATTCACGTTACAAACAAGAGATTTTTTCATATTACGTTTTTTGTTGGTGCATAAAGGCTATTGCATAATAAAAGTTTAGTTCTTTTCGCACATACACTACACACTGTATCTAAACAAACTACACACTGCATGTATACACACTACACACTTTGTATACACACTACACAATGTATGTATACACGCTACTTAATTATCTATGGTTATTATATCTTATCATGCAGAAAATTCAACATTTAATTGTACTGTAAAAGTGCGGGATAATGCCCTGCATATTTTTTTCATGCCTGTCAAAACCCCGCACTCCTTTGCTACTTAGTCAATTTTTGGCTGACCTGAAACGAAAAAAGGTAGATAGTATATTAAAGTACACACAGAGAAAGGATTAGTTGAATCAAATCACATTTGATTTGTTTTGACTAAATTTTATGGTTTATCTGTGCGCCTACCTACGTGGTGAGTTGCAGGTACTATTTAAAATGAGTTAAATTGACGTTGGTTAAAACAACACATATGTGAGTTGATTATTTTTAATTCCTGATGGTCACAACAACTATCTGTGATAGTCAAAACTACTCGAGATGGTTGAACCAATTATATGTAATGGTTATAACAACTGCAGAACAAGGTTACATCAACTGTATGTTTCTCCAATCACTCCTATGTGTTATATCAACTACTCGTGTAGGTTATATCAACTACTCTTGTAGGTTATACCAACTACTCGTGTTGGTTATACCAACTACTCGTGCAGTTTATACCAACCACTCGTGTAGGTTATACCAACTACTCGTGCAGTTTATACCAACCACTCGTGTAGGTTATACCAACTACTCGTGTAGGTTACATCAACTACTCGTGTAGGTTATACCAACTACTCGTGTAGGTTGTACCAACTACTCGTGCAGATTATATCAGCTACTCGTGTAAGTTACATCAACTACTCGTAAAGGTTATATCAACTACTCGTGTTGGTTATATCAACATTTAATGTTGTTTATATCAACTACTAGTAAACTAAGTAAATGTATATCAACTATTAGTGTAGGTTGAAATCTCGGTCCGGTTAGCAGTAGCCAGACTTTTTACATGACTTTTATAGTCAATATATTTACTCTATTAAATCACAATCTCGAGTAGGTCCCGGTATCAATTAGATTAGACTATTTATTTTCTACGACCAAATCTAACATGTTCATTTATTTTATACTTTTGCTTCTGTGATATGCATACTATTTTGATTTAAAAAAATAATTGATCACCTAGACTAATCTTTGCTTTTTGAAATGTTTTCGATTCGATGAATTGATATATGGTTATTAGTTGTAAATTGATAGATTAGATTGAATAAATAACTTCATCAGGTCAGTTTATAAATAAGTAGTTAGATGACGTAAATAACTTCACGTAGTGATAAATAGGTTGGCTAGATAAATTAAATTACCCGGCTAGACTACAAAAACAAATTTTGATAGAATAAATCTTTGATGTGCTGCAATTATACTATAACTTAATGAATAATAATAAAGACTTTGTCTTCTAAACCATATTTTAGTGCAATTCATCTTACTCATATGAACTGATGTAGAAATATGCTAATAGAATTTAGAAAGGTCAAATTGGAAACGAAATATAAACATTTAAGTTTAAGATTTTTTTTTATTTAGAAGTATAATTTGAATCCTCGTCACTGTCTGTTACGACTATAGGTTGCCAATTCCTGAAATAAGAGATTCGTATATTAATATATATATATATAATAGAAATTAATAGTATCGTTTATATACATTATCAATAACATCACCTACTCTTTTCTCCTTTTGTAATGAGATAGCGACAGCTTCGATATTCTTTTCATGTCTGGAATCCCTAAAAACATATGAAAAAGTAAGAGATAATAATACTGCACATACATATTTAAAAAGCATCTAACATTTTCAAATACTTTGACAGATCATAATTGTTCCTGAATCATTCAATGGAATTGAAGAGAACTCCGATGGTTGATGACGTTGATCTTCTCCATCAATTCTTCATAAGGATCTGAAAGTAGATTCAGAAAATATAAGAAACCATATTAACAAAGAAATGAAGAGATCTATTAACTGAGAATTGTTTAATATAAGTTAATTATTTATATAAAATGTCAAACTATTTATAAATCTTCAGATGCAGTATAAATTTAGCTCTAATAAATGCAATGGAATCTCCTGGCTAATCCTCATAATTTTGTTCATTATACACTCTTAATTTAGACTTTAATTAAATACCAAAAAAGTATAATATATCAAAAGGCTCACCTCTGGTTAGAGTTCTCACTGCCAAATCCCTGGACGGTGTTCTCCTCATTTGCTTTCCGGACGGAGTTCTCCCGGTCATAGAAAACTAGGGTCAAGTAGGTAAATTGCGGCACTTCAACTAACTGCGGTCTCTTATCTCAGAAACATTAATAACCATCATGGCTTCAAGGTACTCGTGAAATAAATAGAACCTACCATGAATTGATCTGTTGAACAATTCAATATATAGCTAAACTAATTTCAAATGGATTATGAGACTTTCTTAATAGGGCCGCAATGAGAAATTAAAGAACCGAATTTACGTGTGTAACCCTACCTATAGGTACACTAAATAGTTTTGAAATATATAAATAATAAGAATACTTAACTTGAGATACTAGGATAAGTTCCGAAATATCGGACGGTTCCACATTTTCGGTCGCCTAAGAAAAACTATATAAAATAATTGATCAACTTTTATTTCAATTAACTATTAGCCTTAGGTAGCTATATACTATATTTCATACCTGACCGAAAATGTGAAATCACCTGATAATTTGGAACTTACCCATCTAAGGACGGCGCAATGACTGCCTAGCCTATGTAGAAGGTATTGAGTATAAACAGCTAATAAGTTAACATATAATAATATAGGAAAATTAGTTTGAATATCAGTTTACAAACCGGAAGGCAGTAATCAAAATTTATTATTATGAAAAGTTATATACTGATAATCACCTCTTCAAATAACTACCTAGCCACCACTCTATCATTCCCAAAATTTTTAGAATATTTAGGCAGGCATTTATCTATGTATTAATGGAATTAATTAATAATTAATAATCGATCGGCAGCGATAATACTATTTAGTGCATATAACGCTATTGTTTGCACTTGAACTAAAATGGTATTGAGGAGCGTTCACATTGAACACGTAACACACTTCAAACAAGATTTAACTGTAAAGTGTCAACCGATTAATTGGCTTTGAGAAAAGCATGAGTTGCCACATACTTATTTAATTTAACTCACACCTAAACTTAAAAAGTAGCGCCAACTCTCATAGTAAGTTAATTTATACACCAGATACATAGGATTAACAGTCTTTGTGGGTTACTTTATCACACTATGTCATAGTTGTTTTAACTTACACCTAAACTTAAAAAAGTAGCGCCAACTCTCACAGTAAGTGGCTTTGAGGAAAGCATAAGTTGCCACATACTCATTTAATTTAACTCACACCTAAACTTAAAAAGTAGCGCCAACTCTCATAGTAAGTTAATTTATACACCAGATACATAGGATTAACAGTCTTTGTGGGTTACTCTATCACACTATGTCATAGTTGTTTTAACTTCACCTAAACTTAAAAAAGTAGCGCCAACTCTCACAGTAAGTTAAAATGGTATTGAGGAGCGTTCACATTCAACAGGTAACACACTTCAAACAAGATTTGAACTGTAAAGTGTCAACCGATTAATTTGCTTTGAGGAAAGCATAAGTTGCCACATACTCATTTAATTTAACTCACACATAAACTTAAAAAGTAGCGCCAACTCTCATAGTAAGTTAATTTAAACACCAGATACATAGGATTAACAGTCTTTGTGGGTTACTTTATCACACTATGTCATAGTTGTTTTAACTTACACCTAAACTTAAAAAAGTAGCGCCAACTCTCATAGTAAGTTAATTTATACACCAGATACATAGGATTAACAGTCTTTGTGGGTTACTTTATCACACTATGTCATAGTTGTTTTAACTTACACCTAAACTTAAAAAAGTAGCGCCAACTCACACAGTAAGTGGCTTTGAGGAAAGCATAAGTTGCCACATACTCATTTAATTTAACTCACACCTAAACTTAAAAAGTAGCGCCAACTCTCATAGTAAGTTAATTTATACACCAGATACATAGGATTAACAGTCTTTGTGGGTTACTTTATCACACTATGTCATAGTTGTTTTAACTTACACCTAAACTTAAAAAAGTAGCGCCAACTCTCACAGTAAGTTGCAGAATACACTTCAGAATACATTGGATTAACAGTCTTTGTGGGTTACTATAACACACTATGTCATTGTTGATTTAACTCGCACCTAAACTTCAAAAAAAGTAACGCCAACTATCATAGTAAGTTAGTTCTTACACCAGATACATTGGATTAACAATCTTTGTGAGTTACTTCAACTCACTATGTCCTAGTTGTTTTAACATATGTTCAAACTCCCAAAATGTAACTCTAACTCTCACAGTAAGTTGATTCAATCCATAAAATGATTTGAATTAACTATGTCTGGTGACACACCACGTCATAGTTGTTTTGACATACGTGAAAACATGAATATAGTCAAACCAATTCCCGTAATAAATTGATTCAAAGCATAAATTGTTGACCCATTAAATGTGAGTAAAAATTTTTCTCTGTGTATGCTAATTACCCTATAATATGTCACAAGCGTGATCAAATTTGATTGAGAATTGTGGATTTTGCAGTAAATCTTGCAAAAATATCTGATTTTACGAATGCAAATGTTTGGTGTATAATATTATGGTGTCCTATTTAAAAAATATTTTAAAATACTTACCGAAACCTAACATGGATATTATTATTTGTCCAGATGGTTGAAAACCTGTTCATTTTAATGCCGTAAACAGAAATTTAAATTTTTGAACATTTATAAAGTATATTAGTTGTTTTTCACAAAAAGATAAGTTCTTCCAGTGCTTATTTTCTGTAATGAAGTCATGTGTATAGAACAATCCTAATTTCTTTGAGTTCTCATAAATGGAAAACTCTGCATAAATGAATTATTTGAAAAAAAAATTTATAGTCTGCCATGAAAAAAAAACAGTTTTCTATTCATATCTAATATCCTCTATGGTGAAGTAAACTCTGTATAGTGAACTAGTTGAAGTTCACTATACCGGAGTTCTACTGTATTATCAAACTGTATGTCCAGTTGGGAAGTAAAGCCACTTGATTTATGATCTGGATGTTATGGGGTGTGCAAAACTTTGTTAAATATCTTGACAAAATTGCTTCTGACGAATATCATATCCACTTAATGTTGACAAACTACAATATGTTTATAACATTTACAATCTAAGTAAATAAGCATCACCCTATTTCTTATTGTGAATAGGTACCTACATATTCTATGAATGTCCATCTGATCTGTTACTACCAAGTATTTATCATAAACATAAATAGAATCGGGTATTGTAACATCTATTTTGACTTATCTTCTTTTCCTTTATCACCGTTTGACAGTTTTCGAGTTTTGTGATGGTGGATTAGTTGATGTCATTTTTACCACAGAATTTTCCTTCCAGCATGTCCGGAAAACATTTCGTGGAGTCCATACACTCTCATCGGAACCACGAAGCTTAATCACTATTTGTTTAGATTCTGATTTAGTGCAATCTTTTGTAAAACGATTATATTCTATTGTTCTTACACAATTTTACTCTCGGGAAATCACTTCAAGCTACAATGGCTGCACTCTCATCTAAGAAAGTCAAACATTTCGTTCACAGAACAGTTTCTGAATATCCCAAGCAACCACAGTTAATGGGGCCAATGTGGGTACTAGGTGCCATTCAAGCCCGTAATCTGATGACAAATCATATTGGTACTGTGTGGTTATTTGCAAAATGGGCCAACATGGTGACAGCATGGGCTACTAATGTTGAAACCATCTTGGTAGAAGATGATGCCGAGGATGATGGGACCAGGGTCGAAAAAGCACTGGCAACCAAAATTGATATTACTTTGGTACTAGGTGGTTTCCATGTGTTAAATATGGCACTACCATATTGGACCCATCTGGTCACAATAAATAAATCATAAGGTTTAATAAATTACTTTTGAAGCCATGAATAGATTAATAATAGAGCATTGTTATTAATAGAATGAATATCATAATGATTAAGGAAAATAAAAATCATCTTCTAGATTTTCATTTATTTATTCGTAGATCGTTACAACAGAAGAGTGGAACGAACTTAAAAAACCAATCCATTGAAAAGGTCATTTAACAGTAACATTAAACAATACATCTAGCTTTATATCATAAGTATAAAGAGTTATTATAATATAGTATAGAATAGTTAGATATGATATTACAACTAACATGAGTATAATAAAAAGCTGACTATAACTCTGAGATTAAAACAAAACTTATTATATTATCTATGGAAATCGACTCAATCGAATTACATAGCTAAGAAAGACAAGCATACAATAATTCAGCGAGAGGTCTAATAATTTACATCCTTGGCTATGGGTTCGTCCACTATCTGTTGTTTCTATCTCTCCTTCCGTTATTGCAGTAACTGCCTTGTCTATACCTCTCAAAATTTGAAGCTTTTCTTATGGCGATGGCAATGACCTGTACCCTGAAAAAGAAAATATTAATTATTTAATCAATTCTCAATATCACTTGCAGAGTTCCGTAGCTGTATTTATTTCAGTTACATTAATTACCTATATTTAAATATTTACTATATTTGCAAGCAAATTTTGTAATTATCAGAAATGAACAAAAGTACGTGTATCCAAAATTGTTGTAACTAACAGGTTATCTCAGTAACTATTTTTAAATTAAATAATAGGGGCCCACATACCTAAATAGTGGAATTATATACTTTCAGAAATCGAATCGCATTTCAAATTTAGATTATTATATTTAAAGAGAAATTTAAATTAATATTTAATGGTAAGTTCCGAGTTATCGGACGTTTTCACGTTTTCGATCAAGTTTGAAAAATTATTATAATTTAATCATCAAGTTGCTACAGTACTTTATTTCTATAAAGATCGAGAAAAAGTGACACTGTAAGATAAGTTGATAACTCGAAAATTACCCTAAGTACATATATTTAGCCATAGGCTAAAGAGAATATTATTCAGCTCGGTACCTAATTAGATACTGCACCTATAGAAGCAGGCAATAACTATATCGAATACACTATATAAAATAACTTTAAAAAATCTATAAGTATATTTTAAAAACTTCAACTCACCATTTCATAACTTTAAATAGGCCACAAAGTGCAGTTTTGAAGAATTTTCTTTATTAATTAAGGGAATTAAAACACTAATACCTCCTCCAACGAAAAGCACTGACAAACTACCTGAATTTTAAAATTTCACTATGTATGTATAACCGAAAATACAAAGCAGGCTCATACCGGAAACAAATATGTTCACTTGTTCAGTTTAGGATTGCATATTATCCTCTATTCGTAATTTATCATATAAATATTTTGAAAATGTATTAAGATGGTCACAATTAGCTAACAGTAGCTAATTAAAAAAATAGACAAGCTTCATAGAAACTAGCATCTGGCAACCACGCTATAAAATCACTCAGTGCCACTCACCCTTCGTTATCATTTTACACATCATATAGCTTATTTACTTATATTTTATATTAAAATTGTGTTCTTTAAAAACAATAAATTTTAAATCTTGAAACTAAAACTTTAACTCTTTATCGTTCCTGTGATCATCTTCGTCTAGTCACTTAAACTTAGTATTAAAAAAATAGTTTTGCTGAACGATTAATAATTTAATATTAATTTGAAGACATTTTATAAATTGCGATTGATTGAATCCTTCCTATTCCAGGAAATGGTCTTGCCAATATGTTAATAAAGCTTCCGCCATATAATGTTGATAGGTTATACAGTAATCAGGTTGGGCCAATATGACAATTCAATGGGATAGATTTGCAGCATTGAACCAACCTTCTCCAAAGGTAACATTCCATGAGAATGGAAAACCACATTATCCCCATGTAATATCTAGGCTACTTTTCAGTCTACCATCTCTTGCCCATCTAACCATCTAGTGCCCATGTTGGCACAATGTGTCATGGTTGCTTGGGATGGGTGGTGAAGGTGCACTTCAGCTTTGACTGAGATCGTCAAAGCTATTCTTCCTTTTCTGTTATTTTGTTAAATACTAGAAATGTATTATCATAAATACTTGAAATAAATAAATGCAATAAATAGGAAATTAAATAGAAATACTTGCATTGACTTATTTACTACTATAATATACTCGTTATTTACCATTGAAATATATCATTAGTTAGATGATTTTTCTTATTTGAAATAGAAATAATTTTATATTTCCATCTTCTTACTAATTAATTTTTTTCCTTTTTTTTTGCCAGAAATGACGAGAGGAAAATGTGATGACTGCTTAAATATAACTAAGTAATAAGTAACTAAGATACCTACTACATTGTATTATTTAATTGATAATATTCAATGAAATAACAGGATGGGAAGGATAGCTTCGACTATATCAGTCGAAGCTTAATTAAGTCCACCTTTGCCATATGGGTAAAATGTATCCATTCATTACAAGTGTGGGTAACATGTGAAAAATATTGTATATGAAAAATGTAAATTATTTTCTCATCATATGTATGACAATAATTATACCAACTGAGTGTATCTTTGATTCACTTAGACCCAAAATCAATGAAAATATACTCAAACCAGAGTATAGGCTTACCATTTTCGTGAGCCAATTCAAACTTCAAAAAACATATTACATAGTGTTGACGATACCAGTGATGACTGATGGCAACTGATTAATTAGGTTGAAAGAACTCTCTATAATATAACGTGTCTGGTTGCAAATCGTTTAGCTTATTTTACCTCACTTCACTCATGCAGTCTATCAGTTTACTGTACTAGAGGTCAGGGGTTCGATTCCCAATCTAATTTACTGGTAACTGGATAATAACCAATCGTCCCACCAAGTTTCATGCAAAAACTTGCAAGAAATTTTCAGACAATTTGGTTGAATACTTTTTGAGTTATTGAGTTACAGAAGGCCTCGATCTTGACCTTTGACATTTGACCTTTGACGTGATCGATCCCAAAATCTAGCAATATGGTTCCTGTATATTGACCAATCGTGCCACCAAGTTGCATGCAATATTGTTCAATACATTTTGAGTTATAAATGACCTTGACCTGGACCTTTGACCGGGTGGCTCTCAAAATTCAACAAGAAGGTCACTGGACATAGACCAATCGTTTTACCAAATTTCAAACATTTTTTTTAAAACTTTTTCAATTATGCAAATAACAAAGTATAAAATAAATGCCGGGTAAATTATAACATTTCGCAAATTTGCGGACGAAATTATTATATATATATTTTTGAAGAGCAGACCAGTAATTTAGAGCTATTGCTTAGTTACTTTAAAAGAATAATAATAGTGCAATGTATATGGTACAATATATTGAATAATTTCAAGCAAACTAATATAAGTAAATAATTAATGTATTTTAATATATGACTAATTCGAATATATTATTTTACTAAACATATTTTCGAATTATAATGAATTTCTATCAATAGATCATTATTCTCAAATTTAAATCCAAATGGTAAAATATGTTTTGTAAATTAGTGTCAGTTAAAAAAAAAAATCAGTAAAGTAAAACAACACTTTCAACCTCACTGGTACCTATAAGCTATAACATATGTT
>CANNZV010002262.1:16901-63936 GCA_947561585.1 Caprella mutica
CATTTCAGAACAGTTGATTGTATCATTTGTAATTACTACAGGAAATATTTTATTACTAACAATTTCCCTATATTTTTAGGTCTCTTCGCATAAAAGTGTCTGCATGGATAGAATTGAAAAGTGGAAACTGATATCACGAACACTGAATAGGTACAGAAAAACGACTTCAAGGTAAAAACCAAACACAATTATTGATCGAAAAAAAAAGATGGATATTTTTTCTATTTTTAGTCGATGTCTCGATGCTACTAAGCGAGGGCAAAAGTGATTTTATTTTCTCTACTATATTTTATAAAATTATTAAGTACTTTTAGGCGTCAATTTTTTTGTAGATAAACTATTCAAATTTCAAACATGATATGCATGTGCTGTTTTTAATCATATTTAATAGATTATAATAATATGTTCTCATTCAGAGACTTCAATTTTCAGAAACTTTCCATCAAATGTTGACATTCTTTTTGATTTATTTTAAATTGTCTCCGGATTATATTTTTATTGAGAAGAAATGATGCACGTTTACCCCTGATATTTACAAAGTCAAATGTTTGATAAAACCTAATTAGTTTTGACTGATACCAATTTACAAAATTACTTCATGTTACACGGATGAGTGATAACAATGTTTGTGTACACAATTAAACAGTTTGTTTAATGAAGTCAGTCAATATTGTTAAATATGATTTAACACTCTCTTCTTGTCTAGAAAATTTGTTGGTCTTGGAAAGGTCCGTATGGGCCCACAATTATTAACTTATTCTCTTGCCGACATTTTTCGTACTTAATATTTTTACACAGGATTTGGGACATTGTATAGTTTGTATGAAGAATTTTCGCAAATCATCTCAAATTTCGGTGAGATACTCACTCCCCGTAATTTTCATCATCAAAGGCTTTGAAGTAAAGTAATCTACACTACATAATTTTCAACCAGCTTTCTCGATATATATTAATTAATAAGAATATATTATTATAATGCATTATAGTAGAAACAGTTCTTCTATCAAAAGTTTCATTTCTTTAGTTATATGACTTCAAATAGATAATATTTTAGTTCATGAATTGTATCATAAACCCAGCTGATATTCAGAAATTTATTAGTAACCTTTGTTTAGACCCATTTTCCGAATACTGTAAGTGTTAAAATACAATAGTGTTTCCCTGAGCGGCAAGATAAAAACAAAATCGTTTACAATCATATTTCTACTTATTATTTTATACTGGCTGCGCTACATCAGTTTTGTAATATCTTACACTACCACAACTTTAATTGTGATTTTTTTTTTCCTTTTATAATGTTTTGACATTAAGAAGGTATTATCATGCTAACTGACCAAAGACGCCCGCCATCTTAATGTGAATTCACTGCACTTCCCAATCTAATTATTTGCAATATTTACAATTGCGTGATTTAATGTCAGTTCAAATAAGGAGATGAACTTCTGATGTAAAGATTGGTCCATAGAGGACGGGGTGTATAATTTAAGGTGTACGGACAACTGCCATGCGGATAACTGCCATGCCGACAACTGTTATAGCGGACAAATGCCATAGCGGACAAATGCCATGCGGATAACTGCCATGCCGACAACTGCCATAGCGGACAACTGCCATAGCGGACAAGTGCCATGCGGACAACTGCCATGCGGATAACTGCCATGCCGACAACTGCCATAGCGGACAACTGCCATAGCGGACAAATGCCTTGCGGACAACTGCCATAGCGGACAACTGCCATGTGAAAAACTAGCATGCGGACAACTGCCATGCACTATATTATAATTTTAGTTTGGGTGATTTGTAATGCGATGTAAATTTAACCTTTCATGGAATTATTTGATGTGGAGTATATCTTAACCTAATAAAAAAAGAAAAAAAATTAATTAGTTAATTAAATTAACTCAAATATGCCAAGTGTTATGCGAAAGCAATATTTAACCTGTAAAGCCTACGTTTGTACTATTCTTTATATTCTGAGATGTTTGAGAAGAAAGTTTTGTATCTATAGATTTTTATCTTTTTGCCTACCATTTGATTATTTGAGACGTAAAATGAGTAAAAAAATGTTTGTAACAAAGAAATAAATCTAGCATTACTTCAATATTAATTTCAATGTATTATTACTACATGCACAATTTCTTACTATACAATTAACAATTTTATACTAAGCTTTTAGGTTGAAATAATAATATACTCCACATCAAATTAATTCCATGAAAGGTTAAATTTACAAGCACATTACAATTCACCCAAAATAAAATTATTATATATTGCATGGCAATTGTCCGCAAGGCATTTGTCTTCTATGACAGTTGTCGACATGACAGTTATCCCCATGGCAGTTGTCCGCATGGCAATTTGTCGCATGGCAGTTGTCTGCTATGACAGTTGTCGACATCACAGTTATCCACATGGCAGTTGTATGCATGGCAGTTGTCCTTCAGTCCTAGAGCCATAATTTCACCAAGCAGATTCTGGATGTAGTGTTTAAACTAATTTGTTTAATCGACCAATTAGTGACCCAATTACTGTTCAAGTTATAAAATTCTGGCACAGCAATCATTTGGAATGTATGTTGCTCAGTTAACAAATGACGATAGATACCATACAATGATGAAAATACTCTCATATTAATGCAAAATTAGAGATATTGAATAAATAACGCTATTGAAATTAGTGTTAATTCTCCATCAGAGAAGTAAATTGACTTCTGTTCAAACACATTTTTCGAGTACTGAGTACTGTTAGTGTACGAGCAGGTCAACGTTACCCCTAAGGTATATTACTATCTATACTACATATAAGCCTCACTGACATTTAAACAAGAATAATAAAAGATAACGTCACATAATATTTTATTGTCCCACAATGATTTACTTTTCACTGTGACTTATCTTATGTGATCTTATTTTACTGTAGCTAATTTCAGCTACTGAATTATATCTGTAGATGTTATTAGAGGAAATTAAAGAGACTATTTTATGCGTGAGTAAAAAAAAACATTAACTAGAACTACAAACTTGTTTTATGCTCTCTTCCTTCTTCAATTATAATTTAATAACAATTTGAAATTTTGATAAATAAATGACACAAAATTCCCTGTATTGTTACTTTCACACAATAATGTAATCAGTTTACACTTTTTCAGTTTTGTATTTTTTAAACAAACACAACTTCAACATAAGTTTTCATTGTTATTAATATTTATTTCTATAACATTGCAGATAGTTAATATCAATCTGACCATATGTCGCATTGTAATGCGAATTCAATACGTTTCTCAAGACAGATTATTTGCAATGTTAATAATTGCGTGATTTAATGTCAGTTCAAACAAGGAGATGATTTTCTGATGTAAAGATTGGTCCGTAGAGGACTCTCCAAAGATATGAAAATGCCAGAGTTCTTATTTGAAAGAAATTTTCCTTTTTTTTCTCGAGTTACTTACATATTTTACCTGACACTAATTTACAAAATATGTCTTATGTCTCTTAAATTACTCAGATAAATATTATACAGTTTGATACTCGTCACTCTTCATACATTAACTGTATGAATGAATATCTTGATTAAAATCATCATTCATAATAAACCTAACGAAAAGAAACACCGCTTATAAATTAGTTACTGATAGCGTTATGAGAGATCAATTCTTTACTCTTGTTATTTCGTGTCAGTGAAAATACATAAACTGTTAATAATGTGATTCGTATTGAAAATGTTTTTTAATGTCAATGTTAATACAGTTTGAGAAAACTTTATTTCTGTTGATTTTCAACTCGTAACTAATTTCGTTATGAAAATTTACTACTGATAGGTGAAGCATAATTATTTTTCCATAGTGCAAAGTTTTTGAAAAGTAATTGTAACATATTCATAATTTCTATGAAATCTTGCATCTCAATTTATCAGTATTCAATTGTTTGCTAAGGTTTATTTGGTAACAATTATTTCTTTAGTTACAAACTCAAGAATAAAAATTTACCATGTTTTTCAACGGCTTTCAAAATGTCGAACTCGAATACTGAAATTATACTTCGTCTTTTTTTGCCCAAGTGTATATGTAGGTAAAATTATTTTTTCAATTTGAAAAGGAGCTTATGCTTCTTATGCATATATAACTAAATAAATAAGTTTGACACATTGAAAGTCTTAACTTTAATTAAATAATATGTGACATTTAGAATTGTAATAGGTAACATCGTGATTTGTTGTAAAATCAATCCTAATTCATAAAATTGATGATACTTGTCTAGGCCGGAATGAAACATTTCTTGAGCTGAAGTTATTTTATTGAACCAGTCCTATTGATGACGTAAAACTGTAAATATGAACACATGTAAATAAACAACACTCTAAATAAGTAGAAATATGGCAATCATAGACAAAAAAAAACGTACCACAGTGACGGATTTGAGAGGCTGATTGGAAAGGCAATGATAGGGGCTTAGTGAATATTGATAAAATAATGGAATCTAGGATAAAGTAAAGAATTATAAAGTGAAGTAAATATAGTTTAATTCTTTTGTAACACTGGAAATCATAAATAAATAGAAAAATTAGCACCGAAAGAATTCAGGCAGAGCTGTTTTGGTGATGTGTGTGATCCAGTCTGTAGTAGGAATAAATGTGTGAACCACAGAGTTACACACACAAATAGTAGTGGTATCAGAAAATAAACAAGTTGATAAATTATAGGAAAAATTAATGCTGGTCGGCCAGCACAGTACTTCCATTCATCTGATCTTCATAAATTTTTGATTAACAATAATTTACTCAATTTTCATCACATCAATGTTTATAAAAATTGACATTTCTACGATAAACCATTAAATGTAGCTATCGTACATTACAAGTACTAAATTCCTTTCATGAAAAGCATTTTTGTGAAGTTACGACAGTGTTCTCTCGAATAAGCGGTATTTAGAGAAAATATTAAAACGGTTATGTTTCGTGAAAAATTATGTTTAATTTATAAAAAAATAGCTTATTTATTACATCCAGATTCGTCAATCTGTTTGTTTATTACTGTCAGTCAATGTGATCCAATATTCTTGGTCACATTTAACTATCATTTTATTGTTTCCACCATTTATGATTTATATAACATTGCGAATTTTGATTATCAAGCTGACTGTAGGCCTACCGTCTCACTGTTTTCATTGTGTTTCTCAAGACAGATTATCTGAAATGTTAATAATTGCGTGATTTAATGTCAGTTCAAACAAGGAGATGAACAAGGAGATCAAATTCTGATGTAAAGATTGGTCCATAGAGAACTCTCCAAAAATATAAAAAACTGTAAATTCGATTTGAAACATATTTTGCCTATCTCTTCCCGGGTTATTTACATATTTTTCCTGACACTAATTTACAAAATATGTCTTCTGTCTCATAATTTCTCAGATAAATATTATATAGTTTGATACTCGTCACTCTTCATAAATGAACTGTATGAAAATCTTGTTGAAAAACATCATTCGTTATAAACCCAACGAAAATATACACCGCTAACAAATTAGTTAGTGATAGTGTTATGGGAGATCAATTCTTCATTCTTGGTATTTCGTGTCTGTGAAAATACATAAGCCACTGTTAATGTGATTCGTGTTTCATTTATTTAAGTAATTCATCTTTCATTTTAGTTTTCATTTAAGATATTGGTCATTATAAGCTAAATAATATTTATAATATAACACAGCGTGACACAAAAAAAAGAGGGATGAAAGTAAACGGTAATAACACAAAAAGTAGTACACTTAGAAAGATGAAATAAAAACCACAAGATAAAGTATATCTTCAAGATTTATTTAAATCATAACAAAATATCCTCGCAGCTTCTCAATATGCAAATTTATATGTTTCGATATCGTAGCACCAAGGATATCATGATTCCTTGATGAAATAACTTCTTGGATATTTGACAGTATTCTTTATATTTTCAAAAGTATTTGGCTTTGTGATTGGCTAATGGAAATCCATACGTTGAGGGATGATGTGGGTTCCAAATCAATTTTAAGCCAATTTTAAGTTCGCAATGAGTTGTGAGCTGTTGTTCCGTCATGTTGAAACCAACGTTCAGAGTATATGCCGCCAGTCAACATGATGTCTAACATATCAATATACGTAGAAGGTTTTACTGTTTACTGTGCTTGAATGTCTGTCATGCATGAACTTGAAAAAATATGAGCCATAAACTCGGTTAGAACTAAGGCCGCACCAGACGGTTAACTAGTCCTTTGACAAAATTGCAATCTTCTTTATCATTATTTGAAAGCTGTACGTTTCATTCAAATGAAGATCATTCTTTAAAAGTTGGCGAATGTTTTCTCTATTTATGCCCCGTTCTGCTTCCATCTTTTCTTCACTTTGTGACGATTCTTGAATCCCTGAAATAGTTGTGGCAATATTTTCTTCAGTTTATTGTTTTTATAAATTATAGTTTAATTCTCGGTATAAATGCAAAATGGAACTAACTATGAGATCAAATAAATCTTGAAGATATACTTTATCTTGTGGTCTTTATTTCATTTTTCTAAGTGTACTACTTTTTGAGTTATAAGCGTTTACTTTCATCCCTCTTTTTTTGTGTCACGCTGTATATTTTTGAATTTTATGATAGCAAATGTAGAACAGTCCTATAATTCAGAACTTATCCTACCTAGATTTGTGTGTTTTTTCGCAAATCAATTATTGTGCTATATATGTGATGCAAGTGTATTTATAAATCTTTTGGTGCTAGGAAAAATACCACTGGGAAAATAGCCACTGGGAAGATTGCCACCGGGAAAACTGCCACTGGGAAAACTGCCACTATGGGAAAACTGTCACTGGGAAAATTGCCACTGTAGAAAAACTGCCACTATGGGAAGATTGCCACCCGGAAAATTGCCACTGAGGAAAAAAAACCACTGTGGTAAGATTGCCACCCGGAAAATTGCCACTGTACATATCTAAATTTATACTGAATTTCTTTTTTGTAAATCAAAAAATCATAGGTACTGAATGCAATGTTCATCAGAATTTATTCAGATAGAGAAGAAGATCTGTAAGACGCAAAAGGAAGAAGTAGTCACTTATTTTATACATACAAAACGGCTTAGCCCTATGACCAATGGGTTAATAGTTATTCAACTTTTCTTAAATAGATTACTTGCCTAGCAAACAGAGCATTAATCCCGCACCATTCAGGGCATTATCCCGCACCACTCCTGGCAATATCCTGCATTGCAGGTTAACGGCCTGCACCCCTATTAACTTGAAAACTAATAGATCAATCCAAATTTGGATTACACCATCATAAAGAGCAGCTTCTAAACTCTTAGAAACAATGTTGAAAGTACGCTAGTACAACACTTGGAAATAGCGTCATGTGTTTGAACAAGTAACACCTATGAAAGTTAAGCGGCTCAATTTTGAGCCACCTGAAAATATAATATTGAGCTATTTCAATATTGAGCCATCTGAAAATATAAATCTTGCATAATTTACTATTACAAGAAAGTTATCAATTAAAATATACTTTAAATGTTGCATTAACATCAGAAAATAATTTAAGCTCATTTCTGTGAAGTCAGATTCACGTTACAAACAAGAGTTTTTTTATATTACGTTTTTTGTTGGTGCATAAAGGCTATTGCATAATGAAAGTTTAGTTCTTTTCGCACATACACTACACACTGTATCTATACAAACTACACACTGTATCTATACACAGTACACACTTTGTATACACACTACACAATGTATGTATACACGCTACTTAATTATCTATGGTTATTATATCTTATCATGCAGAAAATTCAACATTTAATTGTACTGTAAAAGTGCGGGATAATGCCCTGCATATTTTTTTAATGCCGGGCAAAACCCCGCACTCCTTTGCTACTTAGTCAATTTTTGGCTGACCTGAAACGAAAAAAGGTAGATAGTATAATATTAAAGTATGCTAATTACCCTATAATATGTCACAAGCGTGATCAAATTTGATTGAGAATTGTGGATTTTGCTGTAAATCTTGCAAAAATATCTGATTTTACGAATGCTAATGTTTGGTGTATAATATTATGGTGTCCTATTTAAAAAATATTTTAAAATACTTACCGAAACCTAACATGGATATTATTATTTGTCCAGATGGTTGAAAACCTATTCATTTTAATGCCGTAAACAGAAATTTAAATTTTTGACCATTTATAAAGTATATTAGTTGTTTTTCACAAAAAGATAAGTTCTTCAAGTGCAAATTTTCTGTAATGAAGTCATGTGTATAGAACAATCCTAATTTCTTTGAGTTCTCATAAATGGAAAACTCTGCATAAATGAATTATTTGAAAAAAAAATTTATAGTCTGCCATGAAAAAAAAACAGTTTTCTATTCATATCTTATATCCTCTATAGTGAAGTAAACTCTGTATAGTGAACTAGTTGAAGTTCACTATACCGGAGTTCTACTGTATTATCAAACTGTATGTCCAGTTGGGAAGTAAAGCCACTTGATTTATGATCTGGATGTTATGGGGTGTGCAAAACTTTGCTAAATATCTTGACAAAATCGTTTCTGACGAATATCATATCCACTTAATGTTGACAAACTACAATATGTTTATAACATTTACAATCTAAGTAAATAAGCATCACCCTATTTCTTATTGTGAATAGGTACCTAATTATTCTGTGAATGTCCATCTGATCTGTTACTACCAAGTATTTATCATAAACATAAATAGAATCGGGTATTGTAACATCTATTTTGACTTATCTTCTTTTCCTTTACCACCGTTTGACAGTTTTCGAGTTTTGTGATGGTGGATTAGTTGATGTCATTTTTACCACAGAATTTTCCTTCCAGCATGTCCGGAAAACATTTCGTAGAGTCCATACACTCTCATCGGAACCACGAAGCTTAATCACTATTTGTTTAGATTCTGATTTATTGCAATCTTTTGTAAAACGATTATATTCTATTGTTCTTTACAATTTTACTCTCGGGAAATCACTTCAAGCTACAATGGCTGCACTCTCATCTAAGAAAGTCAGACATTTCGTTCAAAGGACAGTTTCTGAATATGGGTGATGAAGGTGTACTTCAGCTTTGACTGAGATCGTCAAAGCTATTCTTCCTTTTCTGATATTTTGTTAAATACTAGAAATGTATTATCATAAATACTTGAAATAAATAAATGCAATAAAAAGGAAATTGTATAAAATACTTGTTATTTACCATTAAAATATATAATTAGATGATTTTTCTTGTTTGAAAAAAGATTACAATTTTTTTTCGTTTTTATTAGAGATATAAAAGAAAAAAATG
Source organism: Caprella mutica (assembly GCA_947561585.1). NCBI lineage: Eukaryota > Metazoa > Arthropoda > Malacostraca > Amphipoda > Caprellidae > Caprella > Caprella mutica. The sequence continues at coordinate 26,215 of CANNZV010002262.1, forward strand.
TTTATTTTCTTGGCCTGAAATGAAGAAGAGGATTTTCCATTTAAAATTACTATAACTAAGTAATGAGTAACTATGATACATACCACATTTTATTATTTAATTGATTATATTTAAAGAAATAACTGGATGGGAAGAATAGCTCCGACAATATCAGTCGAAGCTTAAGTCCACCTCCTTGACCTTGACCTTGATTCACTTAGACCCAAAATCAATGAAAATATACCCAAACCAGAGCATAGGCTTACCATTTTCGTGCTGCCATTTCAAAACTTCAGAAAACATCACCCTATACACTAATACACAGTGTGTCTTTGTCTGTTGGTTGGTTGCAAGAAAAATGTCACGCTTTAACATATAATGTATCAAAAATTAATTATATATATTTTTCAGACATCATTTTTTCTGACACGAACTTTTTCGGTCTCAAATTTTCTGACACAAATTTTTTCTGACACATTTTTTTCTGACTCATATTTTTTTAACACAATTTTTTTAACATACCTGTTTTATACATAAATTTCTTCACATACATTTTTTCTACATAAATATTTCCTTATGCATAATTTATGTACCTACATTTTTAAATATTTTTTTAGATATATATTTCTTTAATTTGTATTATTTTTCATTTTACTATTGATAACCCATAAATTTTAGAGGGAAATACACTAGTATAACATAGTGTTGACGATACGAGTGACGGCAACTGATTAATTAGGTGTTACTGTTACCATATCATCAACAACAAAGAGAGATACCGATCACTGCCTCTTCCAATACTTTGTAGCTAGTTATATCTTTACTTCAGCCATGTAACCTTGATTATGAAAGAGAGTTAAAGTTCCCAAAAACTATATTAAACATAAAACTTACTGCATAATCCATTGCTAATTGAAAAAATATCCGGAATTTCACAGAAAAAATCGTGCAATGTTTTCTATATATTAATTAGGATGCACATCACACTACTATCCAGACTGGAGATTCACAGAGCATCACCTGGTGCGACTATATGAAATTGAAGAGGTTACAAGGATTGGAAATACACATAGGAATAAACTTAAAACACATGATTATTGGCATATTTAAATTTTTCACATTACTAAAAGCTGATATAGTTGGATGTAGTTGGTTTGATTGTTGAGAGTGTGTTCCTTTTTTAATAGAATTACTTTTAATTGTTAACTTGTATCCCAACATTTTATTTATAGTATTCCCATCAATATACTTTTCAATCAGTTTTCTCGTTATATGGTAATAAATAATCATACATTATAATTATAAAGTATAGTTGAAACTTGGTTTATATAAATAGTTTCATTTTTAGTTTTCTTACTAGAAAAAGACTATTTGGTTTATGAATTTTCTCATAAACCAATCTTATTTCTAGAAATTTGTAAGTGGCCTTTGTTTAGACCCGTTTTTCGAATACTCTTTTGTTTTTTGTTTACTTAAATGAAATTGAAGCTGTCAGAATGGTAAGATAAGTAAAACAAAGTCGTTTACAATGAGATTTTTGTTCAATGTTTTGTACAGGCTGCGCTACAACAGTTTGTTAATCTTACACAAACCAAACTTTAATTATGAATGTATTATCTTTTCCATTTGCAATTTGAAACATTGCCAACTGTTATTATCAAGCTGACCATAAGCCACATCTTAAGGTGAATTAACTGCATTTCTCAAGACAGATTATCTGCAATGTTAATAATTGCGCGATTCAATGTCAGTTCAAAGAAGGAGATGAACTTCTGATGTAAATATTGGTCCATAGAGGACTCTCCAAAGATATAAAGAGAAATACAGATTCATAGTGAAAGATATTTTGCCTATTTTTTCTCGGGTTACTTTCATATTTTACCTGACACTAATTTACAAATAATGCCTTATGACTCTTCATTTTCTCAGATAATATAATACAGTTTGATACTCGTCACTCCTTTTAAACAACAATTAACTGTATGAATATTTAGTTGAAAATCATCATTCATAATAAAACTAACGAAAATAAACACCGCTAACAAATTAGTTACTGATAGCGTTATGGGAGATAAATTTTTCACTCTTGTTATTTCGTGTCAGTGAAAATACATAAACTGATATTAATGCTATTCGTATTGGAAATGTTTATTAATGTCAATGTAAATACAGTTTGAGAAACTTCTTTTCTGTTGATCTTCAACTCGTAACTAATTTACATAATATTTATCAAAATTTACTATTGAAAGGAGCAGCAGAATTTTTCTAATACTGCAAAGTTTTGAAAAGTAATTTGGAACAAATTCATAATTTCAATTAAACCTTGCATCTTAATTTGTCAGTATTCAATTGTTTGTTAAAGTTCTTTTGGTTACAATAATTTCCTTAGTTACAAACTAAAGAAAAAACCTGTTTTTCAACCACTTTCAAAATGTCGAACTGAAACACTGAAATTATACTTCTTCTTCTTCTGCATCAGTGTATATACAGATGAATTATTTCTTCATTAAAAAAAGGAACTCATTGTTCTTATGTATTTAGGATTTTATAAATAAGTTATACACCTTGAATATCTTAACTTTAAATAATATGTGACGTTCGAGATATCAGAATCGGAATAGGCAACATCGGGATTATTTGTAAAATTAATTATAATTCATAAAATTGATTATACTCCAATATATCTGATTTTTATAGATTTCTGATGCCTTTCCGGAATAATATTTTATTGGAGTCATGACAGTGTTCTTGCAAATAAACAATATGTCGATTTTATCTTCATATTTCATTTCATATTTCGTCATTAAATACTTTTTATTTAAAATAAATACAGGTTACCTTATTTATAATATATAAATATTCGTTGACCTGTTTGTTTATTGCAGTCAGTCAATGTGATGGAATATTCTTGGTCAAAAGATCTTCTGTACTATCTTTGGTTATTAGATGAAACTGGTACCAACCACAGTCATTTCAATGTATCAATGCTATCGTGAAGGTTAAATGCTGTAGTGTAATTTATTGTGAGTAGAATAAAAGAAAAGGAATAAGTAGGGGGCACTTAAGAGAAAGAGTGGATTTATAAAAATCAATAAATATTATATTTAAGAGATAAAGAAAACAAATTCCTAATGATTCCTCATTAGGAATCGAACCCCTGACCTCTAGTACAGTAAACTGATAGACTGCATGAGTGAAGTGAGGTAAAATAAGGTAAACGATTTGCAACCAGATACAAGATGTTAAAGTGAACCGCAGTTCCATGTTACAGAGTATGTCAGTTAAAGCCAATTAATTGGCTTAGATTTCAAATGGTCAAAACTCAGATATGTCTAATTGGCTTAAAATTTTGAATTAATTCCTATGTTCCCTCGTTAATTTTGGCTTGAAATCTTCAAAAAATGAGCCAAATTGGCTTGGATCAGAATCTGTGTGAAATTTTGGCCCAAAAATTGGGTTACATTTTTACAGCCTCTGAAACATGGAACCAATGTGGACCTTTCAAAGATAAATATATGAATATCAACGTCATTACTGACAGGCAACTGTAGGAAGAGAGTGTTAAATATTACCAATATTGACTGAATTCAATAAACAAACCATTGTTATCACTCGTCCTTATATTATGGATTAACTTTGTAAACTCGTTTCAGTCGAAACTAATTATTTTCCTCAAGCTTCCAATTTTCTTAATATCAAAATTAAATGTACACCATTTCTTCTCAATAGCCAACTAATCTGGTATTACTCTTTGAAAGAGTCTCTGGACACAATCTGAACCAAAGTAACGAGACTTTTTAATTCTCAAAATAGAAATCTGTGAATGAGAATATATTATTATAATCAATCAAAAAAATTAGTCACTATGAATATGACTGACAATTACACATAAACTCTGCGATCAATTTTCATCTAAAATTAAAGAGGTAGTTCAAATGTTCACATGAAGAGATAAAGATGTGAAGATTGGTTAGTTATTAGCAGGGCTGGGACAATATAACCTAAAAACAATAGATCCCAAAAATATTATAGACGGAGTAAATTAAAGAGTATTGAATGGTTCTACACCAGCGGTATATAGTATTCGATACCATTTCATTTAGTTTCGTCTATGATATTTTTGGGATCTATAGTTTTTAGGTCATATTGTCCCAGCCATGGTTAATAGTTTTAACTGCCTATAATTAACTAAATACATATTTAATCATATACATTACCTCTCCAGGTGATTATTGTGCAGTTTAATACTTGTCACTCTTTATGAATAACGATTAACTGTATTGATAACAATAAATTGTAAATAGATATAGTAAACCATCTCATCGGAATCAATAAAAACCAAGAAAAATCGATTGCTAACTAATTGGGGCAATATTCAATATTTTATTCAGATTTAGGTACAGATATTCCTGATTCCAGGTGAATCATTGGACAGTTTATTTAGCTATTATATTGTTGCAGTTATAGTCGAATTGCAAGTTAGTATTATCCCACAATTAGTTGGTTCATATAATATCAGTGAAATGACCACTAGCTTCACCGATGCCATGTCAAGAACATTTGGAAAATGGAAGTCATTGCACTTGAATCTTAGCCTACCATCGGTATTTTGTATTTATCTTTTTAAACCTTTAGGCCAACAGAATACGTTATATAACTCATCAAACTCTACCTCATCTATTTATTCACAATGCTAAATAACTATATTGATAATTTCACACAAAAATGTAATGAGGCTGTGATATTTCAATTTTGTAATTTTTTACACAAACACAACTTATATAATAATTTAAATTTTTCAAATATAATATTTAACAAATTGTGAATAGTTAGTAACAAGATTACAAATGGCCTATCATGGTAGTGCGAATTCACTGCTCTTCTCAAGACAGATTATCTGCAATGTTAATACTTGCGTGATTTAATGTCAAACAAGGAGATGAACTTCAGATGTATAGATTGGTCCATAGAGGACTTTCCGAAAAGACATATTGTCATTACCATGAGGTCACAAAAGAGAGATATTTTCCTTTTCTGAGTTACTTGTTTTTACTGACACTAATTTACAAAATGTTTTTCTGTATTTTTAATCGGAATTTTAAGAATAAGGATATATTCATAGAAAAATTGTTAGAATTCGGATATAATAGTAATAGTAAATAATAACATCTTTGAATTGCTTATGCATAAAATCCATTAAATATATATTTAGATAAGTTTGAATGGATATAGAGGTACAAAAAATATATCTATATCCCATATATTGCACGACAGAATTGCTCAAAAAAAACATGATATATGTATGTTTAGGTCTGAATTATTGGACAGTTTTACACTTTCCATATAATAATATAGTCTTCTGTTTATTTCCTATTGATTTTGATATCTTTGGAGACTTTAAACAGGCTCTGTAATGTCAGATTCATTATATCATAAACAAACATTATTTGATTATTCATTTTTTTTCAATATTTATAATTTCTATCACATGGCTGATAGATATTATCAAGATGACGGATATGGCGATAGGCCTACCTTCGTACTGCCAATTTGCTGCACTTCTCAAGACATGTTATCTGTAAATTTTATATTTGCGAGATTATTGTCAGTATAAACGAGGAAATGAACTTCTGATTACAAAAATGGTCCAAACAAGACATTACACAAATAAATAATTCGCTTAATATACTAGAAAAACCAACACATGAATTTGATCAGGTGAATATTTCACAGTTTGATGTGAACTGTATGGAAATAACATTAAATGGTACTCATATCATACAACTCTATGAATAACAATAATAATAGATTGTATGTATAATATTGTGCGCAGCTTTCCATTATAAAATATGCCGTGACTCTTCGATATTACTATAAGTGAATTTTCTTTTAAGAGTATGTGCAGTTCCGTAATAAATTCCCACGATATTATTGGAACGCAACATCCCCCCCCCCTCCTCCATGTAGCAAAGTGTATCTCCTAACACGGATGGACACTTTTTGTTGCGAATTGTTTGTCAATGAAAATTTTCGTATTTCACAACTTGTTAAAAAAATCCAAGATCACTTACTGAAATATGACTTCTTTCTATTTTGCAAAAGTGTATTTATAGGCAACATTATTAATAAATTTCGTTTATTAAATGGTAAGTCTTGATGAGGGTAAATATTACTCAAGAATAGCTGAACATCATTTTTGATAATATGGGTCTTGTTTTGAACTTTCTCCGGACAGACTTACCGAAATATTAATAATTTAATGTCAGTTCAAACAAGGAACTTCTGATGTAAAGATTGGTCCATAGAGGACTCTCCAAAAATATTTAATGTTTGAATGATTGGAGGCTGCTGTGATGTCCCACGTCTACGTTTCTCTCTGCTGACTGACTAGTTTTAACTGACACTACTTTACAAAATAGAGCTTTTGTCATTTCAATTCATATTGTATAGTTTGAAACTCGTCACTCTTTATAAGTAATAATTACCAATATGAATGACAATAAATTCTATAGATAACATTAAACTGCGTGATTTACTGTTTACTGTATTAATAACAATTAATCTTATAAGTGACAATTAACTTCTTATGTTAATAAAATCAGACAAATTACGCTTTTATTTTCGATGGGTTACTGAAGAGCAGAGTTCAATATTTTCTTCAGATTTAGGTACAACAAATAACCAGGGTGAATAGTTTTAGCATGCAGATTCTGGAAGTAGTGTTTTTCGCAAAACTAATTTGTTTAATCGGCAATTTATAGTGACACAGTTACGGTTCAAGTTTTAAAATTCTAGCACAGCATGTATTTAGAATGTATGTTGCTCAGCTAGTAAATGACGATAGTTACCGTTAAATTGGTTCAATTTTTCCTCATGTTAATGCAGAATTAGAGATAAGGAATAAATCACGCTGTTGAATTTAGTGTTAGTTTTCCATCAGATTAGTTTGATTGACTTTTGTTCAAACACATTTTTCGAGTACTGATTAGTTTTTGTGTACGAGCAGAGCAACGTTTTCCTTAAGATATATTACACTATACTATAAACCTCAGTGACATTCAAACATGAATAATTGAATACATTAAAGATAACGTCAAATAATATTTTATTGTCCAACAATGATTTACTTTTCACTTAGACTCAATCTTGTTTTACTGAAGCTAATTTCAGCTACTGAATTATATCTGATGATGTTATTAGAAAAAAATTAAGAGCCTATTTGATGCATAATTATTTAAAAAAAACAGTAACTAGAACTACAACTTTCTTCTCGTATAATTGAATCAAAATTTGAAATTTTTATAAATAAATGACATAAAATTCCATTTATTGATACTTTCACACAATAATGTAATCAGTCTGCACTTTTTCAGTTTTTGTATTTTTTTTTTACACAAACACAATTTAATTATTTATTTTCAATGTTATCCATTTTTATATTACATTTCGGATAGGTATTATCAAACTGACCAGATGCCTACCGTTGTAATGCGATTTCACTGCTCTTCTCAAGACGGGTTATCTGCAATGTTAATAATTGCGTGATTTAATGTCAGTTCAAACAAGGAGATGAACTTCTGATGTAAAGCTTGGTCTATAGAGGACTCTCCAAAGATATGAAGGTTAGTATATCATGAAACAGGATATTTTACCTATGTCCTTCCCTGTCAATTACACATTTTAACTTACATTAACTAACAAAATATATCATTAATCATTATTCCATTACTCAGGTAAATTTTATACAGTTTGATTGTCTTTACTCTAACAATAACAATTAACGGCTATGAAAAACATCATTCATAATAGAGCTTTCGAAAATATACACTATTAACAAATTAGTTACTGATAGCGTTTAAGATAGATGAATTCTTTAATTTTGTTAATTCGTGTCAGTGAAAGTAGATTAAATGCAATAATGTGATTCGTGTTGAAAATGTATCCAAATATTAATGTACATTCTGATAGAACATAATTTGTGATGATTTTCACTTCTCTCTTGTTCAGTATTTATGAAAAATTTTATTGAAATATTTGGTAATAACATTTCAGTATTAGTACAAAAATTAATAAATGGCAATAATTTACGAATTGTAGCTTTTTTCATTTGAATTTCAAATTTGAGAGTAGGGAATTATTCAATGAAAAAAAAATCATTAGATCTTGGTTTTTAATATCAGTAAAAACTACAATTGAATTTGGCAATTAATTGTAGGAAAAATTCAACAAATATGCCTACTTCAAATTTATTTCGCAACAAATTTACATAAACCACACACACCGAGATCTATGTGGGATATATACTGAATTATTAAACTTCTCCACATTTCCGATCATATAACAAAAATATGTATATAATTATTGTTATAATTCAGATTATTACATGTGTTGGTATAATAAATGAACGCTGAAATTAAAATGAATTATAAAAAAATTTCTAACTAGCCGAAAATTTAGACTTGTTCAATAACTTGAAACCGATCATATATAGTATTTTATTTTTATTAAGATTCTGTTTTAGTTTATAATTATATATTATGAATTTAATGGTATACATTATTTCCAGTCAAATATGGGTATTTTTTCTTTTAACGAATAAAAGATATTGTCAGGTTTAATAATACTTAAAATTTTTTGCTTTATAGACTAACAACAGACTGACTTGAGGGAGAGAGCGACCATTATTAGATCTAAACTGTAAAATAATAACTCAGTCAGAACAGTAATCTTTGCTATTAGATCTAAACTGTAAAATACTAACTCAGTACAGAGCAGTAATCTTTGCTATTAGATCTACTCTGCATAAATAATAACTCTGTACAGAACAGTAATCTTTGCTATTAGATCTAAACTGTAAAATACTAACTCAGTACAGAACAGTAATCTTTGCTATTAGATCTACTCTGCATAAATAATAACTCAGTACAGAACAGTAATCTTTGTTATTAGATCTACTCAGCACAAATACTAACTCTGTACAGAACAGTGATCTTTGCTATTAGATCTACTCTGAACAAATACTAACTCTGTACAGAATAGTAATCTTTGTTATTAGTCTATTAGATCTACTCTGCACTAATACTAACTCAGTACAGAACAGTAATCTTTGCTATTAGATCTACTCTGCACAAATACTAACTCTGTACAGAACAGTAATCTTTGTTATTAGATCTACTCTGCACAAATACTAACTCTGTACAGAACAGTGATCTTTGCTATTAGATCTACTCTGAACAAATACTAACTCTGTACAGAACAGTAATCTTTGTTATTAGATCTACTCTGCACAAATACTAACTCTGTACAGAACAGTAATCTTTGTTATTAGATCTACTCTGCCCAAATACTAACTCAGTACAGAACAGTAATCTTTGCTATTAGATCTACTCTGCACAAATACTAACTCTGTACAGAACAGTATTCTTTGTTATTAGATCTACTCTGCACAAATACTAACTCTGTATAGAACAGTGATCTTTGCTATTAGATCTACTCTGAACAAATACTAACTCTGTACAGAACAGTAATCTTTGTTATTAGATCTACTCTGCACAAATACTAACTCTGTACAGAACAGTAATCTTTGTTATTAGATCTACTCTGCACAAATACTAACTCTGTACAGAACAGTAATCTTTGTTATTAGATCTACTCTGCACAAATACTAACTCAGTACAGAACAGTTATCTTTGTTATTAGATCTACTCTGCACAAATACTAACTCAGTACAGAACAGTAATCTTTGTTATTAGATCCACTTTGCACAAATACTAACTCAGTACAGAACAGTTATCTTTGTTATTAGATCTACTCTGCACAAATACTAACTCAGTACAGAACAGTAATCTTTGATATTAGATCTACTCTGCACAAATACTAACTCAGTACAGAACAGTAATCTTTGTTATTAGATCTACTCTGCACAAATACTAACTCAGTACAGAACAGTTATCTTTGTTATTAGATCTACTCTGCACAAATACTAACTCAGTACAGAATAGTAAATTTTGCCATTAGATCTACTCTGCACAAATACTAACTCAGTACAGAACAGTAAATTTTGCCATTAGATCTACTCTGCACAAATACTAACTCAGTACAGAACACTCAGTGATCTTTGCTATTAGATCTACTCTGCACAAATACTAACAATTACCTCATTAGGAATCGAACCTCTGACCTCTAGTACAGTACCAGATACGTGATATTATAGTGGGTCCAATATTTACATTTCAAAGATGAAAATATTCAATGAAACTATTAACCGATAACTAAATCATACCAATATAAACTGCGTCCATTGCTTTATTGCAGATCACTATTTTGTGAATGATTTTAATAATATTTATAGTACAGTAGTGAAACTTTGGTCATTGGAAGATTGCTTCTATGTTAGTATCTTGCTGAAATATTTTTTGAATCCATGATAAAATTGGAAAGTTATGAACGTTTATGTATTTTGAAGGCATTTTAACTGTTCATCGCTTTATTGCAGCTCTTTGAAAAGGCCAAAAAATGAGCGATTAACTTCTACTGAGAGGGTAAAAGTTGAAGCAGGTCCTGCAGAAGGGAGGACTCTTCTATATTTATTTTTTATAACTTGGAATGGTTAAGAGAACCATAGTTTCTTTTGTGAAAAATCCCGACACAAACCCAAGGAGAGATGAGGGTACGAGAAAAAGAATTTCCCCTCGAAATATGCGAAAAATACGCAGGCAGGTCATAAGGCAGCTAAATCACACTAGTGCCTCCATTTTTGACAAGGCTGTCATTGGTTTTACGTCAAAACAGTCCTGAAGTAATGTCTCGAAAGAAACAGTCAGAAATGCTCAATGGGGCTTAAGACCAGAGAACAAGGCAATCAAGTCATGAGAGTTGCTCACTTGATGCCCAGAGATGTGAGGAAAGAAGTTGTAACACTTCAAGCATGAGATTGTGCGAAGTAATGCAAGAAAATCATCTTTTGCCAACGAGATAATTGCAAACTATTAGGCCAAGGGAACAAGTACTCAACAAAAGAGGCAATGTAGGATTGGATTGTTATGTTTACACCCAATTAACGTTTCACCAATGAAGCCCGCTCAAAACATAAAGCCACAGCCTCCTTGTTGACGACGAAACCAGTGTGGATAAACAGCTCCAGTAGGATCCAAACTTTAACCCATCCATCCAGACAATCCAGGTTGGCTCTTTCCTCATCTGTTAAAAAGAACAAGTAGGAAGTTTGTTTTAATGTAATTCTGTGTACATTTAAAGCCTTTTTCCTTTTGGGTCTTGTCCATAGGAGGCCTGGAAATGGGCTCCACGTTCCTTGTCGTCTCATTTAAGACACTGTTTGGACGAATAACCAATGACAGCCTTGTCGAAAATGGAGGCACTAGTGTTATTTGGCTAACTTATAACCTGCCTGGGTAGTATTCGCATATTTCAAGGGATAAAAGATTCTCCTCGTACTCTCATCTCTTCCCTCAGATCCCTCATCGGGATCTTCCACAATAGAAACTATGTTTCTCTTATCCCTCCCAAATTCATTAGCTAAATATAGAAGAGTCATCCCTTCTGCAGGATCTGTTACAATTTTTACCCTCTCGGTAGAAGTTATTGCCCATTTTTTGGCCTTTTCAAAGAGTTGCAATAAAACGATGGACAGTTAAAATGCCTTCAAAATGCATAAACGTTCAAAACTTTCCAATTTTCTCATGGATTCAAAAAATAATTCAGCAAAGATACTAACATAGAAGCAATCTTCCAGTGACCATAGTTTCACTACTGTACGATCAATAATATTAAAATTATTCACAAAATAGTGATCTGCAATAAAGCGATGGACGCAGTTTAGACTGACTTCATTGAACAAACCATTACTATCACACACCCTTACAATATGAAGGGTGGGTCTAAACTAATTAGTTTCCAAATATCAGAGTTAATTTACATCATTTCTTCTCAATAACCAACCAACGAATCTGGAGTAAATCTTTGAAAGAGTCTCTGAACACAATCTGAAACAAAGTAACGAGACAAATTTCTCAAAATTTAAATCTGTGATGAGAATATGTTATAATAATCTATCAAATATGAAAACAAATTTAAATCAGTGTGAACATGATTTGCAATTTCCTTAGAATTTTGCAAAAATTGTTAGACTAAAATGACAGAGGTAAGTCAAACAATGAGTTAAAGATGTAAAGATTGGTCCATAGAGGACTCTCCAAAAATATGACGTACTTAAAGTTACTTCTCTGTTTGATCACATACTAATTTTAGCTGCCTGTAATTTACAAAATACATATTTTGTCATAACAATTACCAAAAAAGGGGAATATTATACACTTTAAATACTTCTCACTTTTTATGAATAACTATTAACTGATTAAATGAAAAATAACTAAATAAATAACAATTAACTTGTTATTAACCATAACCATCTCATCTGTGTCAACAAAATCAAACGAATGACTTTATTTTCGATGGGTAACTAAAGGGCAATGGTCGATATATTCTTCAGATTTTGGTACACTAAATTACTGGGGTGAATAGTAATAGCAATCAGATTCTGGAAGTAGTGTTTAAACTAATTTGTTTAATCGACCAATTAGTGACCCGATTACGCTTCAAGTTATAAAACTCTAGCAAAGCATACATCTTTAATTTATGTTGTGAATTAGAGATATTGAATAACTCAGTGTAAATATAATGGCAGTCTGATATAGAATCCTTTTGTATTTCACTGTTTGTATTTTTTTCTTTTGAAGCGTTTATTAAAGTAAAAAGACAAAGTTTAAAAAAAAAACAGAACAGACAAACAAAGCTTCTTCAGAACTGACAAACAGTTAGCAAATGACGATAGATACCGTCAAATTATTATAAACTCTCTCATTAGAGATCATGAAAATATTTCGCTACCGAAATTAGTTTTAGTTCATCAGATAAGTTGTTCTGGAAATCACTGCTGCAATTAAATAATAAATTAATAAGTAAAGGTTATTTCTTTGAATTCTAAATTACAGTAATTCGGTTGCTAAATATATTAAATATCTCTAATTCAGCTAACATGAGGAGCATTTCGACCAATTTGAGGTTCTCTATCGTCATTTACAAACTGTGCAACATACATTCTGAACGTAGGTATGCAGTGCAAAAATTTTATAACTTGACCTTAATAGTGTAAATAATTAGTGTCCAAAAGAATTAATATTGCGAAAACATACTTTAAGAAGCTGAACGATAAAACCACACACCCCAGTACTTTATCGTATATAAATCTAAAGAAAATTGTGAACCCTGCCTCATAGTTAGTTACCCATCGAAAATATAAGCGGATTTTTCTGGATTTGTTGATAAGGATGATATGTGTATGGTCCATAAGCAGTTAATTGTTATTCACAGTTTATTATTATTCATACAGTTAATTGCTATTCATAAAGAATGAAGAATAATAAACTGTATATAAAATTCACTTGAATAGCTTATTTAGTTGAAAAAAATAAAAAATTTAAATAATTTGCAGCAAAAATTAGTAATAGAGCAGACAGAAAAGTAAGAGTACATGTCAAACAAGACTTGTGGTGCTATATATTTTTGGAGAGTCCTCAATGGACCAATATCTATATATTTTTATGTCCTTTTTTTGTTCACAGGAAATTGTCTGTGATGTCAACAAAGAAAAAAATGTCAAAAAAAAATAATAATAAAGCTATGTGTACCTAAAAACCAAAGGCTCCAGTAAATAAATTTGTTTTGACTGATATGAATTTACAACATTACTTCATATCATGTATTTTTTATATATGAACTAGCGGTTCATAAACTCACTGTCGAAATAATTCAATTACAGGCTACTGAAATTTTGCCAAAAATATTTAAATTTCAGTGTTGTGGTATGTAGATGGAAACCAAAATGATCTTATAAACGCTAACAAATTTAGATGCATGATCTACTTCAAACGATGAAAATGTTTCAATTACTTTAACAAAGAACTTTGCATGTAAGACAGAATATGTTTCAGATCAGATATGTTCCCTTCACCTTATAGGGATGCATAAAAAATAGATATATATTTTCAAAAATAATACTAAAATGTTAACATCAAATCTTCCAATAAAAAATTCATTATTCTAAATAAGTAAAAAGGGAATAATCATCTCTGATATAGTTTTTTCAGAATGTACATTGACATTTTTAAACATTTTCAATACAAATCACATCAATATTACTTTATGTACTTTCACTGACACGAATTAACAAAGTAAAAGATTTAATCTCTCATCAGACAATCAGTATCAAATGTAATTTATTGACTGTTTATCTCGTTATCTTTACTATGAACGATATTTTCCATTAAGACAATTACAAGTCTCGCCAGAGTCTTTTTTTTTTTTCATGTGTGTTGATGAACAGGATCAAGGGGGAATCATAAAGTTAATGGTTATTTATAAGAAATAAAGACTATCAAACTGTATAATGTTCAACTGAGTAATTGAAACGACTAACATATCCTGTAAGCTAGAGTCAGTTAAAACATGTAAACCGCATGGAAGAACGTAGGTAAAATATCTTCATTTTATGTAAAAGCAGATTGTTTTATTTTTGGAGAGTCCTCTATGGACCAATCTTTACATCAGAAGTTCATCTCCTTGTTTGAACTGACATTAAATCACGCAATTATAAATATTGCAATTAATCTGTGTTGAGAAGAACAGTGAATTCACATTACAATTGGGCATATATGGTCAGATCGATAATAACCATCAGTAATTTTTCTACATTTTAAATAGAAAAAATAATAATTTCACAATTAAATTTGGTTTGTGGAAGATTAAATAAAACTGATAAAGAGCAATAGCGCAATAATGAAAAAGATGTAATTGCAAAGGATTTTGATTACTTATCTTACCATTCTAGCAGTCTCGTTTTCAATAAAGTAAAATACTATCAGGGAAAGGTTATAGTACTCGGACACTTACAGTATTCGGAAAATAAGTCTTGACAAAGGTCAATCCGAAATTTCTGAAGATCAGATTGGTTTATGTTATAATTCAGATAACTAAAAAATTAAACTGTGATAGAAAACTAATTTCAACTATACTTTATCAATTTAATATAAAATTATTAATTAATATATCCAAAAAAATATGCAGAGGAGATTACTTTACTTCAAATACTTTGGTAAATAAATTTAACGATTTTTAAGTAATTCCATTAAAAAGATGAACAATCTCAACCATCAAACTAACTACACCTCACTATGTGCAGCTTTTTCTTTTACGTGTAATTAGCTCTATGTGAATCTCCAGTCTGGATAGTAGTGTGATGTGCATCCTAGTAAATATATAGAAAAACTTGCAAGATTTTTGTCTATGAAATTATGAATATTCTTCTCAATCAGTTTACTTTACTATAGGTCAGAGGTTCTATTTCTAATGAGGCAATTGTTTTCTTTATTTAATAGAAATTCTGTTTCTCGATAGGCATACTCTATTTTTTTCTTTTTATTTCCTTAACTCCATTGTATTATTAATTTTACTCGTAAGATATATCAAAAAATCACTTACTAAGTTGAACGACTGGGTGATATTTACTCAAAATATCGATCTCCATCAGTTATCTTTTATCATCAGTTCACAAATTAGAATTATACGTATTGAAACTTAGTCCACAGTGTGAAATATTATGTATAATCTGTTGAACACTTTATTACATCAATAGACAAACATCTTGCAAAATTTGTTATATTTTTTCATCCTCTCTTCCTGAAACAATTACATTATACAAGCTTCACGTATGAAATGTTACACTAAAATGTCAGTGGTAGTTCAAACAAGGAGATGAATATGTATTAATTGAAAGAATTCCGAATGCACTCAGAAAAAATCTGATGCACCCAAATGTTTCAAGTCTGATATTTCTACTCACTATTTTATACAGGCTACTCTGCATCACATTCGTTAAATCTTACAAGAACCAAACTTTAATAATGAATTTATAATTTTTTCTATTTAAAATTTCGAAATTTTACAAATGGTTATTACCAAGCAGACCATAGGCTCCATCGTAATGCGATTTCACTGCTCTTTTCAAGACAGATTATTTGCAATGTTAATAATTGCGTGATTCAATGTCAGTTCAAACAAGGAGATGAACTTCTGATGTAAAGATTGGTCCATAGAGGACTCTCCAAAAATATAAAGGAAAATATAAAAAAAAATCGAATGTTATTTTACCTATTTCTTCCCGGGTTATTTACATATTTTACCTGACACTAATTTACAAAATATGTCTTTTGTCTCTTTATTCACTCAGATAAATATTATACAGTTTGATACTCGTAACTATTCATACATTAACTGTATGATCTTGTTGAAGACATCATTCATAATAAAACTAACGAAAATAAACAACACTAACAAATTAGTTACTGATAGCGTTATGAGAGATCAATTCTTTACTCTTGTTATTTCGTGTCAGTCAAAATACATAAACTGATATTAATGTGATTCGTATTGAATCTCCTTGTTTGAACTGACATTAAATCACGCAATCATTAACATTGCATATAATCTGTGTTGAGAAACGTATTGAATTCGCATTACAATGGGACATATGGTCAGATTGATATTAACTATCTGCAATGTTATAGAAATAAAAATTAATAACAATGAAAACTTATGTTGAAGTTGTGTTTGTTTAAAAAATACAAAACTAAAAAGTGTACACTGATTACATAATAATTGTGTGCAAGTATCAATACAGGGAATTTTGTGTCATTTATTTATCAAAATTTCAAATTGTGATTCAAGAACATGAAGAAGGAAGAGGGCAATAAATAAGTTTGTAGTTCTATTTAATATTTATTTTTGATTATGCATCAAATAGTCTCTTTTATTTCATCTAATAACATCATCAGATATAATTCAGTAGCTGAAATTATCTTCAGTATAATAAGATTGAGTCGCAGTGAAAAGTAAATAATTGTGGGACAATAAAATATTATGTGACGTTATATTTTATTATTCTTGTTTAAAAGTCAGTGAGGTTTACAGTATACACATTAATATATACCTTAAGGGTAACGTTGCTCTGTTTGTACACTAACAGTATTAAGCACTCGAAAAATGTGTTTGAACAAAAGTCAATTAACTTCTCTGATGGAGAACTAACACAATTTTCATTGGCGTAATATATTCAATATCTCTAATTATGCATTAATATGAGAGTATTTTCATCAATTGGTTGGTATCTATCGTCATTTGCTGACTGTGCAACATACATTCTAAATGTATGCTGTGCCAGAGTTTTATAACTTGAACCGTAATCGGGTCACTAATTGGTCGATTAAACAAATTAGTTTAAACACTACTTCCAGAATCTGCATGCTAAAATTATACACCCCATAATGTAGTGTAACTAAATATGAAGAAATCCTTAGTTAACCATCTAAAAAATATAAGTTATTTGTCAGTTTTTATTGATACCGTAATACCGATGAGATGGTTACGTTTTTTAATAGCTATTAATTGTTTTTAATACAGTTAAATGTTATTTATAAAGAGTGACGAGTAATAAACTGTACAATATTCACCTGAGTAGTTAATTTACTTGATAAAAGAATTTTTTTGTAAATTATTGGCAGGTGTAAAAATTATAAATATTCAGAAAGAAATGTAAGTGTTAGTCCTAATTTTTACACTTCGCGGTTAAAAGTTACCGATTAGAATCAATACAATTCGTAAGGAACACTCTCTACCATCAAACCAACTTCACCTCACTGTGTCAGTTTTTTCATTAAAAAAGAAAATACTAATTTTAATCTGTTTATTCATATGTGTTTTTGCAATCCTTGTAACCTCTGCAATTTCATATAATCGCACCAGGTGTTGCTCTGTGAATCTCCAGTCTGAATAGTAGTGTGATGTACATTGTACATCCTAATTAATACTTAGAAAACCTTTTATAATTTTTCCACAATATTCTGGATATTTTTTTCAAATAACTATGGTTACTGCATAAGTATTATAATAAATACAATATTTTGGAAAATAACTCTATATCAGAACCAAAGGTTCGTAAAATAAATTTAGGCACAGAGTAAAGGGCCGTACTCAAGTAGGTTTTTTTTAAGTCATCCCACCAGACTTTCTGCTAAGCTCCTCCTATTTTTTACACGAGAATATAAGAAAAAACGATATAATTATTATTTTTTAGTTGGTATCCATGATACCTGAGTATCCCTACGTGTAAAGAAAACCTTTCGTGTGAACGGCCTTTTAGGGAAGAATATGTTTCTATAAGTCCATAGAGACAGTTATGAATATTTTACACATTTCATACTGAATACAAAGCTACCAAACTGAAAATTCAAACAAGTGAATATTAAAAAAATTATTATTGTATAATAGAAAATATTGAAAATTTTAAACACACATTAATATTTTGAGTAATACACACTGTAAGTTTATAAATATCTTGTAAGAAAAATAAATATAATATAAGAATTAAAGACACAACTAAGAAACAATGGGATGTTAGACAATCAAGAAATAATATAACTAATGTGAAAGAAAACAATAGCCTCATTAGGAATCGAACCCCTGACCTCTAGTACAGTAAACTGATAGACTGCATGAGTGAAGTGAGGTAAAATAGGTAAACGGTTTGATACATTATAATATTGTGGGTCCATATGGACCTTTCCAAGAGAGAGATAAGCTCTTCGCAGAGATTAAAGACACTTTCAAAAAGAGAGTGCTAATTCATACCAATATTGACTGACTTCATTAAACAAGCTGTTTAATTTTGTACACAACCATTGTTATCACTCATACGTGTAACATGAAGTAATTTTGTAAATTCGTATCAGTCAAAGGTAATTAGTTTCATCAAACCTTTTACTTTGTTAATGTCAGAGTTGAACATACTTCATTTATTCAGATAAACCAATTAATCTGGTAAAAAATAGGGTCTGGATATAATTTGTGATGAAGCAACGATAATTGTGAACATTTGATGGACTTTTTCTTATAATATAAATCCCTGATTTAGAATATGTTAATACAATAAATTAAAAATCAAACATACAATGATACATATCTAGTTTGAAATTTGAAAAAGTAATGAAAGATTAAATTATTGAAATAGACATGAATGATGTTGCCCCTGTCCCGAGTTCGTCGAATCTCTTGCAGGCGGCTGTAAATATCTTTGTATATTAAAAATATTTTAAAATAATATTTTGTATACTAATTAATATGATACGTATCCAACTTTCAGAAATGGCAATAATTGCTTTTAATAAATATGTGTCAAGTCGCCCTACTTGAATTCAATCCCCTTTATCTAAAAAATAATAGCACACTTCTCACTTACATCTCTCACGACACAATAGTTACACAACCTAATTTTACCGGCGTCATTTCCAAAAATATTAAGCTCTCCTCTAGTTTTATATGAGTTTTCTTCAATATAACCGTAACTATACCAAACAACTAAAGACAATATGTTCCATCTTCCTTCATTTTGCATAGAACACCATAATAAGTAAGTTTTGTTTATTATATAATCATTTACCCTGTTTTATAAGAGTTTTGGAACTATATGTGATTTATCCACCTACCTCTTACCTGTTTCTCCGGAATGGAATATCTGTTTTGTTTCTATTTTGTATCCTATATAGTAAAAGATTACTTTATATAGGATCACTTATTTCATTTATTATATGACTAATAGTCTAATTTAGTTCATTTTCTTTTATTTTAAGAGTACGTGCCTGATTGTAACAACACCTGATGTTACATTCAACTGTAGAAGAGTAAACCTGTCAAGTTAACCTATTGTGTTTACATCCATCCCTGCGATATCACAAACTTTACCTAGAGCCTAGGCGATAGCAATACTTCTAATTTACTCAACTGCAACAGTACTTTATTCAGTTCTCATGATGGATGGAGAACAAAGTCAAATTATCCAGCCCACACAGCCACAGTGTACTGGTGCTCGTCCCAAGAGGGATTTAAAGATGCCTCTGAATGAGTTGAAAGAAATTTATTCAGATAGAACTGACAACTTTGAAGAATTAGTCACCACTGATTTAACCAAACTGAGTCTGGATGACTCTTCTTCACCTGATGTGAACAAATCTCATAATTTGACGAGTTTTGCCAAAACTCTAAAATCATCCGCCAAAGATTTAGTTGCCGTCAACAGAATTCTTTGCTCTCGCCTAAATGAAATTGGTGCAATTGAAGAGTGCCAAGATATTAGATCTCAAAGAATAGATTATAAGAAAGATGCTGCAGAAGTTATTGCCAATATCAACACAATCTTGACAAGCCAGGGTCGGGATAGTTTGTCCAAATTTGATGATAACAGTGTACGATCTGGATTTTCCCTATCTTCTCAATTGTTTACATCAGCTCCAACTTCCCCTTCTATCTGTGAAGAAGAGGATGGAACATACCAGGATCATGGAGCTACAGGGCTGACTACATCTGATGTTAGCTTTTCCAGAGAAGCTATGAGTCCTCATCATAATCCTATATCAAATAGTAATTTTAATAAATCTATAATTACTCCAACTGTAAGTAAAGAATCTCATGTTACACTTGTAACTCGTTCAAGTGTAAGCAGTCAAAATGTCCTTACTTCAGGTGAACAGTTTTCTAATCCTGTTAATGTAAATGATCAAGTTTCTTTGTCTGAACCACATGCTAATCTTAGTCTTAATGTTGAGAAATCTATCTCCAATATTATTGTAGATAAGCCCATAATCTCCCCAACTGTCAGTAAAGAATCTCATGTTACACTTGTAACTCATTCAAGTGCTAACAATCATAGTGTCCCTACTCTAAGTGAGCATTTTTCTAATTATGTTGTAACAAATGATAAAATTTCCATGTCCATGCCAAATGATAATGCTCCATATAAACCTATATATACCTATAGTAGTACCTCAAATAAATATGATCCTAGTCTTAATGTTGAAAATCCTATTTCAAACTCTACTTATAAATTTAGTAATATTGGTGACACAAATACATTTATCCCTAAATTTCCTTCCCAAAGTGTCTCTAACTATGTTCAAAATGCTAATGCCAATCTGTATTCCAGGATGCAACCCCTATCTCATCCCCATACATCTATTTATCAACCTATCATTTCTCATTATTCTAATGCCATCCCTCTAAATAGTGGTCACTCAAATGTTCCAAACTGCAATAACACAAATATCAATCAACAATTAAATCCTTCTTTCATATCTAAATTTCAACATTACCCAAATAATCAATCAGCAGCAAACACTTATCACAGTCAAACAAATTTCACCCCACCCTTTGCTCATGTCTCCCAACCCCATCCTGCAAGTTCATCACACCATGGATATGATAATCTCCAACTGATGAGCAACCACCTTCTTGAGCAGGACCTGATAAAGAAGTCAATTGAACCATTTGATGGAACTGCAACCAAATTCTGGTCATGGGCTGGCCAACTGGACAGCTACATTGGTTCCCTGAATCTTCCCCCCTTAAAAGTGCTACAACTGATTTCCTCATATTGTGTTGGTGAGCCACAGAAAGCCATAGCGAGGCATCTGTCAGCCATTCACATAGCTACGAATGAGGATATTGTAGAAGTTTGGGAAAACTTAGTACAAAGATTTGGTTCCCAACAAAGTATCACTCGTGAACTTGTAAACAAAATGAAAGAATTTCCTGTCATACAACAACCCCAGCTTGGAAATAAGCTGCACGACATGCACGATTTATGCAAAATTATTCAGTACAACCTCCCTCGTTGTCCTGATTTACAGAATGTAAACCTCTCTTCTGGACTAGAAGAGCTAAGGAGGAAACTTCCAGACTACCTTCAAAATGAATGGAGGAAAATTGGTCATTCTCATGAAGAATCCAATGGCTTCCACCCTCCATTTAATATCTTTGTAAATTTCATCAAGAAGCAAGCTAGACTTCAGTCAAATCAAAACTATGAAACTCTGTTCAATAAATTTCCTAAACAGTACCTTCCCAAGCAAAACTTTAAAGTTCTTCAATCTAATGTTTCACAAGAACCTGCCAAAACTCCAGAGAAAATTGAGGATACCCAACAAACTTCAGACAAGTATTGTCACCATCACCTAACTTCAGCTCATTCCCTCATTCAATGCAAAGCCTTCTGCAAAATGAATTATGCAGACAAGAAGAATCTCATCTATACAAACAAATTATGCTTCAAATGTCTGGGCAATCACTACTACAAGAACTGTAAATTTAATGTCAAATGTGACATTTGTGGCCTCGAACATCTAACAATAATGCATAGAGCCACACCCAAAGAGTATAAGAACTCCAATGACAGAAGAGACTCGCAGAACAGCAACAACACTGTCCTCTGCACCAAAGTATGTGGAACAAGCACAGGCAAAAATTGTTCCAAAACAATTCTAGTTGATGTCACCTTGGAGGGAAATGAAGAGAAAAAGCTTACATGCTACTGTATATTGGATGAGCAGTCCAACACCACTCTAGTTGATGATAGACTCATTAGCTTCTTTGGGAAATCTTTCCCAACTCAAGAATACAATATTAATTTTGTCAGTCAAAATTTTGAAATGTCAACATCCGGCAAACTGGTAACAGGCTTGCAGATCAAAGGTGTGAATGAAAAAGAAGTAGTTCATATTAATGAAGCCCTGTCTTGCTCCAACATAGCTAACACACTACATGAAGTTGCTACTCCGTCTATGGTCAAGAGACACCATCACACAAGACGGTATGCAAAGTTTTTCCCTGAATATGACAGCAAGGCTGATGTCATGATATTGGTTGGAAGGAACTGTGGCAGAGCAATGGCCACTACTTGTCTAACTAACTTGGAACCCTATGTTCACAAAACACCTCTCGGGTACTGTATGGTTGGTAATGTATGTCCCAGTCATCAGAATACTCCTAAGAAGCATGTTATTCTCAAAACAACAGCAACGCCTCTCAAGTCGATCGAGGTAAAATTCAAATTTCCTCCACAATCACTTGACCACAATTTTCATATCTTTGAGAATCTCCATGATGATGACTCTCCTGGAAACTCAAAGGAAGACAGAGAGTTTCTTACAATAATGGAAAAGAATATTAGAACGACATCCGAAGGACATCTCGAACTGCCATTACCCATGAAGCATAACAACCTACCAAATAACAAGAATCCTGTGTATATGAGATCAAAAACTACTTTGTCCAACCTTAAAAAAGATGCTAACAAACTCCAAGCCTGCTTAACATCAATGCAAAAGAACTTAGATAAAAACTTTGTTGAAAAAGTTCCATCAGAAGACCTTAACTCCCCAAAGTCATGGTACCTACCCATATTCTGTGTCAATCAAGCAAAAAAGAATAAGTATCGACTGGTCTATGATGCATCTGCTCGATATTACGGACAAAGTCTGAACGACAACCTTCTCCAAGGACCTGACCTCAACAATCAACTCAGAGGAGTGCTTCTTCGCTTCAGAGAAAATCCAATTGCTTTCGGTGCGGACATAGAAGCAATGTTTAATAATTTCAAGGTTCCGATAGAACAACGAGATTATCTCAGATTTTTCTGGTATGACAACAATAATCCAGAAAATGATATTGTTGCCTATAGATCCTCCACACACATCTTTGGATGCACGAGCAGTCCAGCAGTAGCGACATATGCTCTCAAATACTGTGCGCTCAAAAGCAGCAATCCCGAAGACAGTGCTGTTTCTAGATACATCAACAACTCATTCTATGTTGACGACGGATTGTACTCCTGCGCCACTGTTGACCATGCTTCCAATGTACTTTCAAGAGCTATTGATCTACTAAAAGATCACAACATACGTCTACACAAGATAGTCAGCAACTCACCAGAACTGATCAAGTGTTTTCCTGAATCTGAATGTGCTCAAGGCAACACAAATCTTCCCACAGAACACAATGACAGTAGCCATAAGACTCTGGGACTGTGTTGGGATACCTGCGAAGACAAATTTCTCATCAATGTATCTATCCCCTCGAGAGTCTTCACCAAACGTGGAATATTATCCATAATAAATTCACTTTATGATCCTATTGGATTTATCAGTCCTATTATTCTACAAGGTCGATTGATCCAACGCTCCATCCTGCCACCTAAAGATAAAGACAACCCTCTACAAGATTACGGATGGGATGACCCATTACCAACTAAGTACCATGATGTTTGGAAAACATGGCTGGCGCAACTGGAGAAAATTAACGAATTTAGTTTACCACGCAGTTTCTATCCAACGAATTTTCATCCTACGTCAATGGAAATTCATGCTTTCTCAGACGCTTCAGAGTCTGCGATTGGATATGCAATATACGTCAAGACTTCAAACAATGAAGAATCGCACGTGAGATTTGTCAGCGGAGCTTCAAAAGTGGCTCCACAGAAGGCGACGACAATGCCCAGACTGGAACTCTGTGCGGCTCTAGAACTGAGTCGCAGCGTTACAACTGTTCTCTCGGATCTATGTCAGAAACCTGACAAAACTGTCTTTTATACTGACAGCAAAATTGTATTAGGCTATATAAACAACAACCAGAAACGATTCAGTAAATATGTTGAAAGAAGAATCAACAACATTCTGGCCCTCACCAAGCAAGATGATTGGAAATATGTGAAGACCTCTGAAAATCCAGCTGATGTTGCAAGTCGTCCTCACACGCCCCTTGCACTTCAGAACTCCATGTGGCTCAGTGGTCCTCCATTTCTGAAACTGCCCCCAAACATCTCTGAAGATCAAGAAAATCCCATAGATATAGAAGAAACTCTCCCTGAAGAAAAGAAAATCACAAATGTCCTTTGCTGTAATACCAATAACATTCAAGGACCTTTCTTCACCCTATTTCGTAGGATAAGTCAGCTAAACAGAATGATCAATGTAGTCAAGTATGTCCTTAGAGTTCGTCACAAGTTAGACCTTATGAGACAGAAAAGAGGAATATCACTCGCACCACGCAAATTGATCTACAGTACAGAAGAAGTCACTCAGTTAATTATCAAAGAAGCTCAGAAAGAGTGTTTTGAACCCGTCAAGAGTCTGCTGAGGCTCAATAAAAACATTCCTGATAATTCAAAGCTATCAAAACTGTCTCCAAGACTCGACTCAAATGATATTCTGAGAGTCGGTGGACGACTGAAGGCAGCAGAGATTCCATTCTCAGTAAAGCACCCCATCCTAATTCCTCAATCTCACCCACTCGCTAATATGATCATCGTCCATTTCCACAACATCATCAAACACCAAGGTTCCCATATAAGTCATGGAGCTGTTAACCAAGCAGGTTATTTCATTGAAAATGGCAGACAACTAATCAGAAAGATGATCAGAGAGTGCGTGACGTGCCGAAAGCTGAGATCCCCACCAGAAAATCAACTCATGGCCGATCTTCCTATTGATAGGGTAACGCCAGATGCTCCTTTTACAAGTGTTGGTATCGACGTCTTCGGTCACTTCTTCATACACGATGGAGTCAGAACTCGTTCTTCAAATCCTACAAAGAAGATCTGGGCAATAATATTTGTATGTCTCCCCTCCCGAGCTATACATTTAGAACCACTCAACTCCATGGACACCACCTCTTTCAGGAACGCCTTTTCCCGCTTCACTGCAATCAGAGGTGATTGCAAGTTAATCAGATCAGATCAAGGAAAGAACTTCATATCCGCTAAAAGACAAATTGAAGGCCTTGATATAACACAGCTCTCCAATGAATTCACTGCTCGAGGCATTGAATGGATCCTCAACCCACCCTACGCGAGCCACCACGGTGGCAGTTGGGAGCGTAAAATTGGCTCCGTTAGAAGAGTTCTTGAGGCCTCGATTGCATTGATGTCTAACCGTGGAATGTCACGAGACGAATTCCACACCCTCCTAGCCGAAGCTTCAAAGATCGTCAACAATACTCCCCTCACAGTTAATCCGAATCATCCAGATGATCCTACCCCGCTGTCTCCCTCCATGCTGCTGACCCTTAAAGACCCGAATCCTTCACCTCTCCTAGACAGCTATTCTGAAGCAGACATTATGTCTTATGGTAAACGACGTTATCGCCGTGTCCAATTTCTCAGTGAACAGTTTTGGTGCCGCTGGCGCTCCGAATACTTGCGTTCTCTCACCCAAAGACATAAGTGGAAGACCACTCGACCCTGCATCACAGAAGGTGATGTAGTCCTAGTACGAACAAAGAACGTTCCAAGGAATCATTGGCCACTAGGAAAAATCATAACTGCAGCACCCAGCAGCGATGGTTTAGTTCGTTCAGCAACAATCTCCATCCCTCCTCTTCCAGGAAGCTCAGCAAAAAGGACCACTTCTCGGGCTATCACTGACTTGGTACTTCTTGTTCCCAGCAAGGAACACCCTAGATGCACCCTTACTTCGCAGAAGTTGACTTAAAGTGCCCCGGGAGTGTCAAGTCGCCCTACTTGAATTCAATCCCCTTTATCTAAAAAATAATAGCACACTTCTCACTTACATCTCTCACGACACAATAGTTACACAACCTAATTTTACCGGCGTCATTTCCAAAAATATTAAGCTCTCCTCTAGTTTTATATGAGTTTTCTTCAATATAACCGTAACTATACCAAACAACTAAAGACAATATGTTCCATCTTCCTTCATTTTGCATAGAACACCATAATAAGTAAGTTTTGTTTATTATATAATCATTTACCATGTTTTATAAGAGTTTTGGAACTATATGTGATTTATCCACCTACCTCTTACCTGTTTCTCCGGAATGGAATATCTGTTTTGTTTCTATTTTGTATCCTATATAGTAAAAGATTACTTTATATAGGATCACTTATTTCATTTATTATATGACTAATAGTCTAATTTAGTTCATTTTCTTTTATTTTAAGAGTACGTGCCTGATTGTAACAACACCTGATGTTACATTCAACTGTAGAAGAGTAAACCTGTCAAGTTAACCTATTGTGTTTACATCCATCCCTGCGATATCACAAACTTTACCTAGAGCCTAGGCGATAGCAATACTTCTAATTTACTCAACTGCAACAATATGGTTTGGAAATTTTCAACTTAAACAGAAAATAGGAGGCCTGTGGAATATTATCAGTTTTGACTGAAAGTAAATTACGAAATAAATGATTGGTTCATAAGTTCTAATGGATTTGCACCATGGGGATAATAATGAATTCATTTCTAAAGATTATTAAAAATGTTCATCTAATCCATTATGTAAACATATATCAATGAAATAAAATATTCATAATAGAATATTTTTCAAATCGTCTATAACATTTAAATTTATTGTATTAAATACAAAGCAAATATGTGTCATATGAAAATATATTGTTGAAAGCTAAGGAATTTTATAGGATCAGCTCCAAGTTATCGGACAATTGCACATTTTCGATCCTATAAATAATATTTCATTATGATAGTTCATCTTCTTTTTTAGTTTATATTTATGATATACCAATATATATATTTCATTTATTAAAAGCTAATTATAATTCATTATATATATTTATGTATTATGATCGAAAATGTTGGACAACCCAATAATTCGGAACTTAACATACACAGATTGTGATGTTTTTAGGCCATATAACAATATAAGTATATTTGTGGTCTATTTCCATTCGAACTAATATTCATAAGAATAAATATAATGCCTTTGATATATGACCAATCCCAAAATACTTCTTGACTAATAACAATTTCCGATTTCTAATGATTTTTTTGTGAATAATTCATTATTCTCAAATTTCAAATTAAAAACAACTAAAATTCATTTGTAAATTAGTGTCAGTTAGAACAAGTAAGTCAGTGAAGTAAGATACCACTTTCACGTTGATTGGTTACTGGTTATTATTTTTTTTTTTATGAGTCCTCTATGGACCAATCTTTACATCAGAAGTTCATCTCCTTGTTTGAACTGACTTTAAATCACGCAATTATTAATATTGTAAATAATCTGTCTTGAGAAACACAGTGATTTCGCAGTGGGGCGGTAGGCCTACGGTCAGCTTGATAATCAAAATTTGCAATATTTTATAAATCATAAATGGTGGAAACTATAAAATGATAGTTAAGTTTTGAATTGAAAATGACCAAGAATATTACTTCACATTGACTGACTGCAATAAATAAACTGATCTGAGAACACTGTCGTAACTCCAAAAAAAACGCTCTTCCTGAATGGAATATATTACTTATAATGTACGATAGCTATGTACATATCAGCTTTACCTAGAACAAAATCTTATCCTAAATATTTTTGGAGAGTCCTCTATGGACCAATCTTTACATCTTTATATCCTTGTTTATGTGCGATTGTATGGCTGTGTTTTTATTTTCACCATTTTTTTGCTCGTGTACTTTTTTGTATACTAGTTTTAGTCCATTATTGTATGATGTATGTGGGTATTCGTGCCGTGTATGCAATTGTGGTAACCTTCGTATATGTGCACATTTCTGTATGTGTATACGTGGTATTTATTATTGTTTTTGTGTTTTCATGTGGTGATGCATTGGTTGCTTCATGTTTTGTTCAATATGTGATAACTCATTTTGATTTTTGGAGATATTGTGTCTGTAATTATCATACATGTTGCCTTGTTTATGTGTGGTCATCGTGTGCGGACAGAACGATGCACTTGCCTTATCTCTTTTCAACGCAGTAAACATTGATGAAATTCATGATAACAATTATATGAATTGGATCCTGAAATTAACCACTTTAACGAGTTGTATCCTGATGTTAATGATAGTATCTCATGCAAAATACTACGATTATGACCAATTGAATTCCAATGTAGATAAGAATCAATGTGACCTAAGTGTATTTCATATAAAGGACGGACAATAAACGTTTTCAAGACGTCCACATGTTATAAGGGTACTTATTGTTATGAAGATCATAAATCAGTGATCCTTAAGGAGATCATAAATCAGAAATGAAATGATATAAATCAATCTTTTCTTACTGTGGACATTTCTAGTTATAGTGATCCAGTAAAGAAAAATCTTATTTCTACTACAGTAAAATTCCTCTATAGTGAACTTCTACAAGTTCACTATATAGAGTTTACTGTAATATAGAGGATTTAAGATATGAATAGAAAACTTTTTTTTCATGGCAGACTATCAAAAATATTTTCTTTCATTTTTAATTAAATTCATTATACGAATATTTTCATCTATCAGAAATTCACGTGACTTCATTATAGAAGAGTTGCAGCGGTAATGCTCCCATTTCATGAAATATAATTCACTGTATAGAGATTCATAAAAAAACCTGCGAATATTCGTGGCAGACTAAACTATATATGTTCACTATAGTGGTAAGTACAGAGGTCTACTATACATGATGATTCACTATACAGGAGTTCACTATTCAGGAGTTCACTATATATATATAGGAGTTCCACTAAAGATAGATTTTGAAAAAAAAAATTCTACCAAGATTTTAATCTTTCTTTATCAATTTAGAATGTGGAAACGCGAAATTTAATGCACATTTACTTAATGCATGAGATTAATTACCAATGTTATATTGTGTTTTTCTTTCAGACACTAGTATTCTGGTATTTGTTTCTAATTATTATTGTAATATTCAGATTTCGTTAATCTTATATTTATTTTGTACCGTATATACCTACCAGTGTATTGATAACTGAATGAAATTGGATAAAATGTAGAAAAATATAACGTTATTTTCTTTAATTTAATTAAGTATATATTTGGAATTGTAGCCGTTTTTGTTAATTTGGTAAAAAATGGGCCTGTTATTCCTTCAATTTTTATTTTAACCCTTTATTCATTTTGTTATGATTACTTCTTGGGTTTGAGAATTGACATTAGGCTTTCAAATTTTAATGGGAATATATGTGAAATTATCCCTTCAGAAACAATTGTTTATTCTTTATTTCCACAATTCAGTAACTGATCTAATTAATGTCTATCAATTACACAGGAAATGAAAGCGAGTAATGACCGGTTCAATTTTATTATAGGCACAAATATAAAAATACACAGTTTGGCAAATATGGACTTATTGCGGATAATTGAAAAAAGGTAAAATGTAGAGCGCTATTTGGTTGTTAGCACTACCAAGTCTAGAGCCAATCTAACAGAGGACCAAAAACTAAGACAAGAAAGCATCAGTTTTAGGCTTATTTTCAAATCGACTACAAACATCTCATTATATACCTAGGTCATATATTCAATAATAATCCTACGGATACAATAAGAATGTCTTACGATGGTATTTTAACGGACTTTTAGGGTAGGGTTAAAAGAGAGGATGTAAGCAATTAACATCATTCGATACTTTTGAGAAAGAAACAATGTTATTTCAAGAGTTATTGAAATATATAGGTATAGCTATTCTTATTGAAATTATAGTTCATAACTAGATCCCGGATTTCTATGCCCTTTCAATCTAGGTGAAATAGCACTAAAAACTAGGCAAAATATGCTCTTAAAAATATACTTATAGCCCAAATCTATGCTAAATATGCAGTTATAAATTGACTAGTTATACCTTAAATAACGTTTTCTTTATTCAAAAACATTAAAAACATACCGTATGATTCTAATGGTAGACTTAATTACGTATACTTTTCTTTAATTTTGAGGTTGTATAGGTATATGATATTGAATAATGTTTCCCATTTCAATTAGAAAATTATCGAAGTACATTTTTTGTAATTATTAAAAATGGAATTGGAAATCAAACCATATTTTGTGCATCGCATTTTTAAATAATTTAGAATTAAATTTAATAATACAGCAACAAATAACCATAAACGATAATTTCTCAGATTTTCAATTCTACTATAGGAGATAGCTAAAGTTTTATTAATATCTAACAAAATATTAGAACAAGAAAATTAAGTCTCTATATAACGATATATGGTAAATAATAAGATTTAATTATTTATTCATCTAGCTAGATATAATAATAGTAGCTATGTTTAAAATATAAATAATTTAGCAATAAACAATTTTAAGTTTTGAAAAGCTTCTTTCTACTTCATTGCAACTGATGTCAACGTGGCGTACTTGAAATACATTGCATTTTGTGTTATATTCCTTTCAATCTGCACCTCTTTCACTCCAGCGATAATGCTTCGTATTTATTCTATGTGTTGCAATCCAGGATTGATTGCTACAATATAGTTGGTATCATGTTGGCATCATCCTCATTCAAATCTACAAAATTTACACTCTTTTACGCCTATGTTCCGCTGTTTTAAACTGTGATACAGCATTTGATTTCTTGTAGCTACTCAGCTTCACATTGCATGGCTTGCATTTCAAAACAACGTTTTAATTGCATAACACCCAAATTCATCAACTAAATTTCGTATCATGACGTTATCAGATCGCTTAACTTTGGGTATTATTAATTAATGAGTTGTTAAGACTATGAGGACTTGAAACTAAATGACTTGCTAAAATATTACAACAACAAAAAAAAACTGTAAATAGAAAATGGAGCAACAGTAGCAAAAACTTTAATATCTCTTAAATAGAGTTTTGCATGTTGTAGCATAGACAAAAAGATCCTTAAATAGAATTTTATATGCTTTGTATGCAAAATAGATTAATGCCTATAAAGCATAGATCATCTATGCTTTTATAGCTTTCTATGCTGTTATTTTGTTAGAGCATAGAAATCCGGGCTCTATTCATAACAATTTCATTCATAAAAATGAGCCTAGCCGCTAGTTAATCAATATATTTAGTATAAAAAGTTATTTTTCCGATTGAAATAATTATTAAACCTTCTAATCAATTTTAAATTGAAATATTATTATTTAGTAAAATTAGCGTAGATGAAATAATATAGGTTTGAGTTTGAATACGTAACTGTTGTTATTGTTTCCCCCTGATTTTAATATATAAGATCAATTTATAGGACGGTTACTACATTGTGAGAAGTAACTGTTGTCTTCACGAGCTCTTAAGGCGTAATATACATCTGAAATAAAATAGCACAGGCCGTAAACCGGCATGACATCGGCAACATTATGTATTAATAAAAAGTTTATAATTCATTAATAAGACGTTTATAAGTTATGCATGAGACATTTACAAGTCATTTCCTAGAACTGGGTCGGTGGGTTGACAAAACGTCGGATTCGTTCTACCCCAATAACGTTGCTCAACATCGGCAACGTTATGTATTGCCGGTACCAATTAAGTCATTTAAACGTGGTTATAGTGTGCAGGGCCGTGGATATCCGTGAGGTGGGCAAACGTCGGGCTTTTGTTGGCCCAATACACCGAGACTGGCATGACACCGTTGGCCCAGAGTTTCGTTCTGAATTGGGCCAACGCTGGCCCAACATTTTATTGTTTACTGGGATATTATTTCATATTCAAAAATAATTCAATGAAATACTTCCCTTTAAAATTATTAATGTTATTATTCTAACTATTTGAAAACATTTAGATATACTTGAAAATGGAAATACGTGTTGTAAATAATAAAACCAATAAATATACCTTAGGTATAAAGAATTATCAATAAATACAATTTATTTATAGGGAAATATTATAACAAAGATTAGTCATTTCACACTTGCAACAATCTCTGCGTTTTGATACAGTCTCAAATTTTAAAACAATTATAATGATAAGTAACTTTGTTCATGGACCCACTTTTCTTTCTGACTAGCTACATGTCCTTTGATACCGATGCAGAAGTCAAATCAGTTTCCTGGACTATTTAAAAAACAAAGAAACATGAAAACATTTCTATTGAACTAAAAGAAGAAATAAATATGTGTCCTTACACTTTAAATATACGAGTCTACTTGGAATAAAAACTCTAACTCAAGAGTTCGAGCTCTTATATAAGTATGCAAACGGTGTCCGGAAAACTGCCAGGCGGAAAACTGCCAGGCGGAAAACTACCAGGCGGAAAACTGCCAGGCGGAAAACTGCCAGGCGGAAAACTGCCGAAGCGAAAAACTGCCAGGCGGAAAACTGCCAGTCACTTACTGAAATTAATGACTTTAGTCAGTAATAACATTTTGACTTATAAAAAAACGACGTTCGCTCTTTGTTGAAATGAGTTATGGGAAAATTCATTTTTATTTAGAATACAAAACAAACTATTGTTTTATTTATTAGAAAAATATATTATTATATGAATATTACTGTAAAAAATCAAATACAGGATATATATTAAAAAATAAAACCATTCTTAGAAAATACTAAGAGAAGAGGAAACAATGATATGATTGTTTTAGGGACAGAGTACAATTCTTTGTTTACACAATGAATCTCTACATTATCATTTCATAACGGGTTTAGTGTCTAATTATTTCATTTTTGTTTATAATTTGATAATTTGAACAAGCCTTCAAGCTTAATATTCACGTGTACTGATTATAAAAAAATTCGACCGATATTTATGAAATATTTAGAATTTGCAACACAATATCTATGATTGTTAAACTGCTATTACCAAACTATTTCCCTGACAATTTCACTCGATCGAATTGGATTTCATATAAATTAATAATACTTTTACATATTAAATTGTAAAAATGAAAATGTTAATGCTATGTAGAATAAAATTGTAAATGTATAAATATTGAACACACATAAAAGTGATGTAACATACTGTCATACACTTAATTCATAATATACAAGATATCAATTATAAATCTTATAAACATATAAATATTAAATTCCTATATAGATATGTATTACTAGTATATACATGTTTCTAAAATGTACGTGACTTAACAAATAAGTTAAAAATGTTAATTATAATTTATTTGTGTGTACTGAATTTGGTTTACTGTGTGTTTAATAAAGTAGCTTTTTTGAAATACTAATCTATATACTTCGGTTATAACTGTAAAAATGAATGTTTCCATAATCACTTGAAGAAAGGCTAACGCTGTTTTTTAAGAATTAGAATGTTCTTAGAATGTGTTTATCGAAAGTCAAAAAATACATAAATTGCCCATAAGTGACTGGCAGTTTTCCGCTTGGCAGTTTTCCGCCTGGCAGTTTTCCGCTTCGGCAGTTTTCCGCTATAGACTTCTCCATATGACCTTATGTCAGGTTGGAAATTCTCCATTCCCAAGTCAGGTTAAAATCATCTGACAAGTTCTAAACATTGAGTCTGACAATTTCCAATACCAACATACAAAAATAAAAAATAGTTATATCTTTGAAACTATTAATTACAAAATGTTAAAGAGATCGTTAAGTGGAGTGAATTTAATTTCAGAATAAGTACCGATTTCAGTGATGGATAGGGAATAACTGTTGGAAACTGTCAGGCACTATAATCAGAAACAGTCAGGCAATAAACTACTACTTAGTAAACTATCAGGATATATTATTATAAACCGTCAGATGAAATAATTAGGGTAAACTGTCAAGCACTAAGTATCAGAAACAGTCAGGCAGTAAACTACTACTTTGTAAACTATCAGGAAATTTATTGTAAACTATCAGATGATGAATTAGGGGAAACTGTCAAGCACTATTATCGGAAACTGTCAGACATTAAACTACTACTTCGTAAACTATCAGGATATATAGTTGTAAACTGTCAAGGATCAGAATATGAAAGTAGTGGTAACAATTTATCATGTATTTAAATATAGTTAAATTTTTAAAACTAAATTATTCCAAATAATGTTTATAAATATATCCCTTGTCAAATAACCTTGAGATATCATGGGGGCTTGACTTTCTGTACTTCCGTTCCTGCAGAAGTCGAAGCCCTATACACTCTGCCTTTCTGGTTATTCTCATTTGTGGAAGAAATTTCTCCATACTGTATCATATAGTCCAAATTGACTTCCAAATAGTCTCTCAGATTGAAGTCCTCATTCAAATTTGGGAATGCAGGTGGGGATATGAATGGAATTTCAGGAGGAAATGGTAGCGCTACATCATTCCTCATATCGCAAAATTCACCCAAGCCCAGTCTTACAATCTTCCATCTATCTTCAGAGAGAGCATTTAGATTCGGTACATCATTACCCAGTTAAAATTCGGTGCAGGATAGGGGCAGCGGGTGGGGCGCGCAGGGCCGGCATCATGGCAGGCAGAAGGCCGCGATAGGGCCGCGACAGAGCATTTTTGTCCGCTTTTGGGGACCTCATTCTACGTCCCCCCACTGCACTGAACTACACTGGGGCGCTACCCTAAACTGCAGACACGCGCGTCCTAACTACTAATGCGCGACCGCGTAGCGTCTGTGGCCACGCGTGAAACACTAGAGAAAAAATACCCTCATGGAAGATATTGACTGCGCCAATACTGCGCTGAATATGAACGCACATATTCATACTATAAAATATGACGCGTTTAACGCATATATACTTCATATTATGAATGTGACGTTATTCGGCAGCAATATTCCAGTCAATATCTACCATGAGGGTTAAAAATGATCATGATGTCTAAATAGCTATTTGAATTAATGTGATTGACGTTTCAAGTTAGGGAAAAATTTATTTAGTAGGGGTTAAACGTCTATTTCAGAAAAAAAGGCCATATCGTTTAGCTACATCAAAAGGAAATTAAATAAAAGGGACTGGAAGAATCAGTCAGAAAGAAAAGTGGCTCTATAAACAATGTCACCTGCCACCCGTCAGTGACAATACTAATGAATGAAAAAAAAAAACTTCTCCGTGAATGCTGTCACTTACCAAGGATTGTGACGAAAAGAGTCACAAGCACCTGTGGCGATGGTGGATGGAAGAAGGAGATGATGGGAAATGAAGACTTCCTAATACAAAGTTGATGAATATAACTTTGCACTATTCTCCAAAACTGCAAGTAGCGTTAATAAAAATAAACATGGTAAAATAATACATTCCAAATTAGCTACAACAGTTCAGGGCTGAAGGGACACCATCTCCTTTTCCATTTGCGATATAGTAGACTGTAAAGAGTAGTGGTGAGGTTATAAAAGTGAAGTAGATAGCTTTAAATTCATTTATTAGTAAGCAAACTAAAGCTATACATTGTAAATCTTGCTTATATATTTTTCCTCTCTAACTGATTGTCAAAGTTTGTAAAATGAGTACCACTTGTTACTAATAATTAAAAATGTAACCATACTTACAAATACAAATTGGGAGAAGAGTAAGAGATTAGGTCGCCAACTTTGATAACGCGTTCCTCGGGGGTGTAGGTCATAAGCACACCTCCCCCCCCCCCCCGATTACGAGCCATCTGTTTTTTAATCCTTATTTATTTACCTATATTATTTAATCCCCCTGACCCCCTGCCAGGTCATTAATCAATCATTAAGTGTGCAGTACAACAAACTAGTGAAACTACATTAGCAACTCTCAGTTATTTCTATCCAAGTACATAGTTCTTCATTTGTTTAACTATGTAAATAAGGATTAAGCAACAGGGAGGGGGGGAGGGGGGCTCGTGACCAGGGGGGCTCATGACCTGGAGGGGGGGAGAGGGGCTCGTGACCTGGAGGGGGGGGGGGGGCTCGTGATCAGGGGGGCTCATGACCGTGCTTAGGTGTGGGAGCGTATGCCCCTTCCTCTATGTCCATCCCAATCGCCAGAATTCTATAGAGGCTCATGACCGTGCTCAGGTGTGGGAGCGTATGCCCCTTCCTCTATGTCCATCCCAATCGCCAGAATTCTATAGGGATATTCCAATGGTTTTATGAACTGGTTTGAAATCGGGTCCGGACAGTGTTTCTGAAAATTGAAACGAACATTATAAACAATTCACTGAATAATTACATTTCGTGCTTATAATAGTAAATTTATGTTCAACTAGACAGCTGATATTGCTGTAATTAATCAACAGATGAATAAAAATACATACTTCGAAACTAACTAGGCACACTGTAGTTCAAAACTAGGCACACTGTAGTTCAAAACTAGGCACACTGTAGTTCAAAACTAGGCACACTGCAGTTCAAAACTAGGCACACTGCAGTTCAAAACTAGGCACACTGCAGCTCAAAACTAGGCACACTGCAGCTCAAAACTAGGCACACTGCAGCTCAAAACTAGGCACACTGCAGCACAAAACTAGGCACACTGCAGCTCAAAACTAGGCACACTGCAGCTCAAAACTAGGCACACTGCAGTTCAAAACTAGGCACACTGCAGTTCAAAACTAGGCACACTGCAGTTCAAAACTAGGCACACTGCAGTTCAAAACTAGGCACACTGCAGTTCAAAACTAGGCACACTGCAGTTCAAAACTAGGCACACTGCAGTTCAAAACTAGGCACACTGCAGTTCAAAACTAGGCACACTGCAGTTCAAAACTAGGCACACTGCAGTTCAAAACTAGGCACACTGCAGTTCAAAACTAGGCACACTGCAGTTCAAAACTAGGCACACTGCAGTTCAAAACTAGGCACACTGCAGTTCAAAACTAGGCACACTGCAGTTCAAAACTAGGCACACTGCAGTTCAAAACTAGGCACACTGCAGTTCAAAACTAGGCACACTGCAGTTCAAAACTAGGCACACTGCAGTTCAAAACTAGGCAGTTCAAAACTAGGCACACTGCAGTTCAAAACTAGGCACACTGCAGTTCAAAACTAGGCACACTGCAGTTTAAAACTAGGCACACTGCAGTTCAAAACTAGGCACACTGTAGTTCAAAACTAGGCACACTGCAGTTCAAAACTAGGCACACTGCAGTTCAAAACTAGGCACACTGCAGTTCAAAACTAGGCACACTGCAG